>PVIR01000726.1:0-154778 GCA_004026965.1 Petromus typicus | reverse complement strand
GGTAACCACATACCTATACTGGGTGTGGAGACTCACGCCCAGCAGCAATCAGTACCGCATACCACAGTGCTGGGCGTGGTGGCTCACGCCTGTAATCCCAGCACTCGGGAGGCAGAGGCAGGAGGATTGCTATGATGTGAGTTTGAGGCTGAGCTCAGGGCCAGCCTGAACCACAAAAGTGAGACCCTGTCTCAAAAAAAAAAAAAAAACCTAAAAAAAAAAAAAAAAGAAGAGAAGCCAGCACTTCAGCATGGACACGGGGTCTCCCGGCCCCTGTCACTGCACTGGTGGAATTAAAAGCATGATATGAGTAAAGAGATGCAATCAAGTACCTGTGAAGCTACTGCCCTTTGAGTCAGGGGCAAAAGGAAAGGAGGAGAAATGCCATTAATCTAGCAACCAAAGGTTCAAACTCAGTCCAATCAGAGTAAATAAAGAGGCTCTGAAGGAAGCATTTGACACCTTGCCCAGGCACTCTATGAGAAACATGGAATGGGCATAACCCGCTGAGAGATCCTTTCTCTTTCTGTTCTACCTTCAGGATCGCCTGCCCCAGGGCTAATTGAGGAGAGGAGACCATAATGGATTCCTGACTGGCCTGAAGATTTCATGGACTTTGTATATACATGCATTTGTTGGCTTTTTCCAAGACTCGTGACCTTCTCCCCAAGGTTCAGAACAGCCAGACACGTGGAGACATACAGTTGTGTAGTACTGAACAAAGGAAACACACACTCTGGTTGTGAAGGCTAGAAATGGCCCTCTCAGTTTTCATGAAATTCATGCTATGCAGAACCTGGTACTGAGGAAGCACCTCATAGACCTTGCAGGGAAACAAATACACAACCCAACCAGCAGGCAGGGCCAGGCCTACCAGTCCCCCAGAAGCCTCAGCCCACTCTTCTCAGGCATCTTCTAGGGGCCAAACTCCATTCATGTCTGAACCTGCCCCACTCTTGCAGCAACACTGCTGGGCAAGTCCTGTTCTGCCCATTTTGCAGGTGAAGACACTGACCTATATTGAGGTTAAATGACTTGGCCACATCACCCAGCTGGTTTGGAGCAGCAGAGCGAGATTTGACTCACAGCCACTTTCTCAAAAGACTCTAATTGTCCACAGCTGAGGGAAGAGGACAGTGTTGGATGAGCTCCGTATGGGACCCATGAGTTCAGACTTTCAGCATCTGGGTCCCGATGCCCAGCCTGCCAGATGGGTGAACAGACAAGAAAAGGCCTCGGCCTGCACTGTTAGGAGGAGACAGACTGTCTTGCACACCCTGGTCTGGCAGGGGCCTGTTCTGCAGAGTCCTATGTGGCTTTTCTCTCCTCCCGTCTCCAACCAACAGGACTCACCCCAGGTATCTTGGTGATGGCACTTGGGTATAAACATCCACCAATGTGAAGAGCCATGTTGGGGCTGTAAGGAGTGGGTGTTCTTGCTGGTCCAACCCCCAGAGGAAGGAACTTGACACAAGTCCAGCAGGGACTAGGAGTACAAAACCCCTGTGAGAAGTAATGCTTGAGTTGGGGCCCCACACTGGAAGCTGGCAGAAAGAACAAGGGGGTAGCACACACCCACACCCATGTGTGCAAACATATACACACATACACTATATGTGAGCATATGTGTATGTGTATATATACATATGTAACCAAGTTATATATATATATATATATATATATATATATATATATATATAATATTATATACAGTGTGATTTATGTATATGCCTTGGTGGAAAAGAGTTCAAGAGAACCTATATTTCATCCACTATTGGAAAGGCAGCCTACTTTAAAGCCTGGAGCTTGACAGGCTGGTTTTGAATCAATGTGGCTTGCAGCAGGCTCTTTTACCTCTTGGTGCCTCAGTTTCCTCCTATGTAAAATTGGAGGAAATAACAGCACCATCAGCCAGCCTTTGAGGAGTTGGTACTGACCCAGGTGATTGATGCATTTTTATGCCTATGACAACGCTGTCTCGTAGTAAGTGGTCTCTGAGTAGTATTTGTTCCTCCTGTGTTACAGATATGGCTATCTATGAAAACCCCAAATCCATGTTGACCAAGAGGTTTGAACACCTGTGTGTGCAGATGCATGTATATATAAAGGCCAAGGTGGTAGAAGGAGAACAGGGGCCCCTGGAAAGGTGGTAAGATTGTGCTTTGGGGAAGACTGACTGTCAGGCTAGCTATGTCAGGCTTTGTCCTGTGACTTCTGGCTAGCTGTGCTCACAATCCCAGCATGCTTCTCCCTGGCCCACGTGTTCCTGAAGATACACTGTGCCCAAAGGGCCTTCACCCAGCAGCCAGGCTGGCCAGATGGCCTTCCCGCTGCCTGGTGGGGGAGGATGCCCATTGTTCCCCAACAAGTCCTGGCTTTCCTCTGCTCCATCTCCGCTAGGCTTATCTCTCCTTTCTCCTACCAGATACCTAGAGGGAGCACTGCTAGCCTGGCTCCTCTAACATGGGATGGTAAGTGATTAGTGGAAACCTCAGCCCTCTCCATTCTACCCTCACCTCTGGCCCTTAGATATGGTCTCTGGTGGCCAGATACTGTGGGATGCAAGCCAGGTCTTTGCACATAGCCATGCAAAATCTATGGGCCCCACACCTGTTCTGCTACCCTCCCCCTCCTACCAGGCCCTGAGGTCTTCCTTCTGTGTCATGTCCCAACCTTGGCAAGGCGGACCAGGCATTGCTGAACACATCTTTGTACAAAGACTGCAAATCACTCTATTACAGCCTCAGGGCCCCTGCTGAAAAGAACTTGGGAACCCTCCTGTTCTGTGTGTAAGAACCAAATGTCCTTGGAGGGAGACCAAGATTAACTTGCCTTATCTTGACTTCTGCCTTACAATCAGCCAGGCTATGGCAACATTCCACTACAAGCGGAGAAATGGGTCTATCCCAGAGCACTTTGCTCTCAAGCAAGACCTCCTCCCAAGGCAAGGGCAGCAGCTGATCTCCTGGGAGTCCTGTCCTACAGCAGGAGGCAGGAGTTCATACCAGTCAGGATCCGAGCAAAAGACAAACCCTTCCCAGATGGACCATCCCCACCCAGGGAGCTCCGTCAGGGAAGGGAGAGTTGGGAGAGTTTGGGGGAGTCTGGGAAGCACCTCATGTCCTTGAAAAGAGCTAGTCAGCTGACAGGAACCAGAGCTGAGCGGGGCCCTTGATTAAAGGTGGGCAAGGTCTCAGCTACAGTGTCAGTATAGTGTAGAATGGGTATAAGGAGCAGCGAGCAGACCGAGGGGACTGTGGGGAGGCCCAGGGGCACATGCATGCGGTACACAAGATCTGTGTGGCTTTCAGCTGCCCAAGGAAAATGGTCTCTTCAATAAACAGTGTGGGAAAATGTTTTAACTATTTGTTGGGAGGAAATAAAAAATTAAGTCATTATCTTCAGCACATACACAGAATAAATCTGAGGTGGCTAATAGTGAATGGTTGTGAAAACAAAAAGTATTTGAACATCATGTTAAAGGAAATAAGCCAGTCACGTGAAGGACACAGACTAGATGCGTCCACTCATTGGTGGCCCCCTGAGTAGTCAGGTTCAGGAAGACAAAGCACAAGATGGAGGAGCCAGGGGAAGCGGAAGGGGAGGGACAATTACTATCCAGTTACAGATCCCAGAGATGGATGGGGAGGGGAAATTACCTAATAATCTGAAAACACTTAAAGCCACAGAACTGTGCACCTAAAAATGAAAGTAGTAAATTTTAGGGTATATGTATTTTATCATAATTTTTTTTTAATTAAAAAAATTTTAAAGTAAACTTTTTTTTTTTTTTAGGTTTTTTTTTTTTTTTGAGACAGGGTCTCACTTTGTAGTTCAGGCTGGCTCTGAGCTCAGCCTCAAACTCACATCACAGCAATCCTCCTGCCTCTGCCTCCCAAGTGCTGGGATTGCAGGCATGAGCCACCACGCCCGGCACTGTGGTATGTGGTACTGGTTGCTGCTGGGCGTGAGTCTCCGTGCCCAGTATGGTATGTGGTTACCGGGGAATCGAACCCGGGCCCTTGCACTTGCAAGACAGGTGCCATGACCACTGAGCTAACTCTCCGGCCCTAAAGTAGACCTATTTTTAAAAATTATATGAGCATTAGAGAATAATGTAACATGGTAGACTTCATAAAGTCAGGGTGGTAAAGGGTCTTTGTTGCTTTAAGAAAAATGTGAAGTACAGGATCCAGGGAAATGTCAGAGTCACAGCCCTTAAGATAGGCAGCATGTGCCCACAGTTCTGGTGACTCAAAAGGCTGAGGCAGGAGGATATCCTCAGCTCAGGAGTTGAAGGGCAGCCTGGGCAATGTGCTGAGAGCTTGTCTCAAAAGAACAAATGGGATTTCAAAAAGACAGCAGAGGGAGGACAAGTAAATAAAAGCCTTGTTTGAGTCCAGAGGTTCCTACATCTCCGCCATTCTTTCCTCACCTTCTCATATTTTGTCTTTTGTCAATAATGATTTTATTATTTACTGTGTTTATCCTTAAACTTCTAAAAATATTTATTTATTAATTTATTAACAATGTTGGGGGATTAAAGCCAGGACATCATACCCATGAATCAAGTGATCAGCTGCTGAACCATTCCTCCACTCTCTTTTATTTCATTTTCTAGGTGACAAATTTTTCAATTTCTTTGCATTAGTATATTTCTTGTAATACATAATAGTTACATTCATCTTGGGCAGTTGGTACAAACACATATCACATCTGAATCATTCTGACTTCTCCTTCTCCTTCTTCTCCTTCCGGGGTCCTCCACCTCAGATCCCTTCCCATCTTGTCCCTTTGAGACAGCGTCTTGCTAAGATGCCCAGGATGGCTTCGTATTTATGACCTTCCACTTCACCTTCCCCTGTGGCTGAGATCACAAGCACAAACACCCCAGAACACCCAGGTCCTCTAAATGCAGTCAGTTTAATTAAACTGCATGCTTCATACCACCCTTCATACCAGTGGAGTGCACCCCCCTCCACTCTGAACCTTGAGTTTGGAGAAGCTGTAGGTGGTTGTAATCACCTACGCCATCAAGGTACAAATCGTTTCCCTCATCATGAGTCAAGCCTGTGGGCTGCTGTGCCACAACCCTCCCTCAGCCTCCCACAACTTCAGCAGCCTGTTCACCGAGGCTCCCGGGTGTCCTCACTAAGAAAGGCATCTGCATGGAATCCCAGAGAACACCATCTTTTCTTTCTGATTTCCCATACTTCACTTTTGCTTTTGAAATTCATTCATGTTACCACATCTTAATATCCAGCTTGTTTTCAGAGCTCTCCATTCTATAGAGAGGTGACAATGTCTTTATCCGCTTGTGTGTAGACACAGAGGTGACTTCTACTTTGAGGCTATCATCCCTGATGCCTCTAGGAATGTTTGCATAGAAGTCTTTGTGTGAATGTGTTTTCGGACTTCTCTTGGATACCTACCTAGGACAGGCATGGCTGGGTCACACTGTACATATGTATTTAAAACTAGTTTTTAAATTTAAATAAGTTTATTTTGAAAGAAAACTTCACATCACTACTATAACTGGAAGGCAGTCTCTTTTGTCATAAATAAAAACTGATCATACTCACAAAGCCATGAATGTGTAATTAGACTTTGTAGGATTATGCATTGCATGCAAATGCCCTGCCCATGAAATCTGGGTGAAGCAGTGTCTCTACATGCCCGAGAGACATCACTGCCTGCCAGGGGCTCAGAGCTTAAGTTAGTTCCAAGAACTCTGTTAAAAGGGCAGATTAGGAAGTATTAGAGAGGTGTTAAAGATTGGGCCAGACTCTGTTTGAAGATGAAGAAACTAAACAGGATTGAGCATTACTTGATGCCACTCAGATAAGCCACCTGGAACCAGATAGTTATTTCTTCTCAGAGACCAAGAGGAAATGACGCCTCGACCCAGCTCAAGCACCTCTGGTTTTACTCACAGCTTAGTCAAGATGAATGTCCTTCCAGCCACACAGAACAATCCAACAAAAATTAGAACGCGCTCACCATGGGCCACGTACTGCTATAAGTGACCTGCAAGTAAGAACCAGTTATTGACAGAGAGGGCAGAGATGTTTCTGATGAGCAAGGAAAAGTCTGTAAACATCACATTCATTGTTTCCAGCGATGATGAGGATTTTGACCTCACTGAGCAATATTCCGAGTTAGGTGTGCAGAGGAAGAACGATGCTGCATGAAACGAAAGCCACATCAAGAAGAGTCTTGTAAGTCTTCCCTGGGGCCCACAGTATCGTAACAGCCAGAGTTTTGCATTGCTGTGGTCACATCTGTGCTCACATGTAGCAGGTGTTTGAGGCTGGCCACATGTCGGATGTCTGACTTTAGACAAGCAGCATGGCCTCAGATTTGGTGTGATTGCACTAATGGATGGGGAATGCACCCCCCAATCTTAATCTTCAGCTTTACCCCCTCCAGTGAGTCGGTATAAGGTGATAGAGCTGTGGGGAGGCAATTAGGTCATAAGATGCAGACCTCCTGAACAGGATTACAGATACTACAAAGGAGACCTTCACGTCAATTCTAAAACATTTAGGAGGCAATTTAAAGGTTTATATATATTTTTCCCAAAGGTAGAAATTTTTACAAAAATAATAATTGCTGTATACTAGACCTTAATGAAAAAGACTCCAGAAATTTCCCTGAACCCTTCCACCATATGAGATGTCTGCACACCAGGATTTTAGCATCTGGATCTTGATCTTCCAGCCCCCTGAACTTTGAGAAATAAATGTCCGTTGGATAAACTGCTCAGTCTATTGCATAGCCTAAGACAGTAAGTTTCCTCGTCTGTGAAATGGGAATCAGTTAGTGCCGGCTCTTCTGCACAGGCTGATTAGAAGGACTGCATGTGATACCGAAGGAAAAGAATTTGGCAAGTTACACACAGGTAATCTTCAGTGAGTTGCAAGAACTGTTGTTATTTGTTATTATACAACAATGGTAGAAAACATTAGGATGCAGGGTGCTCTGTGGAAGAGACTGTGGGTCAGCCTGTTAACAAGTGGTTATTTCTGAATAGCCACCATATACCTAGCATTTTAAGACTCAGGATGCCCCAGGTAGGGAGGGAAAACAAGCCTGATTTTTTACCTCATGAATCTGGAATTTAGTAGGAGAGAAGAAATAAGCACAAAAACAACAGAAAATTAAGATATCTTCAGGTCCCAATAAAAGCTACAAAGATGATAAACGCAAAAGGTTTGATACAAAACATTAGGTATACCAGTCTGTTCAGCAAGGGCCTCACTAAGGATTTATAAAATTGAGACCTAAATGATAACAAGAGTTCTGAAAAAGAAGAAGAGATAATCGAAGGGAGGTGAATTGAATAATGACAAACTTTCTAACTTTAGCATGTGCAAAGGTCCTGTACTTGTCGATTTGAGGGGCAGACTAGGCCAGAGGCAAAGGGAAAGGCTGGTTTCACAGGTTCTGGAAGCTACCTAGGAAGTTAGTATTTTATTCTGTTTGAAACAGGAATATTCTCCTGTAAATGTCTTAAGACAGAAAAAGATGTGACTGGTGACTATCTGCTATACAGACATTGAACCTCAGGAGCCAGAGCAGAAGCCAGGAATCCCATTTGCAGGAATCTGCAGAAGAGCTGCCGGCGCCCTGGACTTGGATGAACACAGTGCAGTGGGGAGAATGGGCTTTAGCCAGGATGCATGTCGAAGGGGGAGAGGACGGACACACCGGTAGGTTAGACACAGAGGGCGGTGGTCAGACACGGCTGCAAGGAGTCAGGTTGAACCGCAGGTTTCTGCCCTCACAGCCGATGAACAGTCTTGTTGTTTCCCAACATAGGGAAGAGGGGAGAGGAGCGAGCCTGTCAGAGCAGATCAAGGAGCCCGTGACAGTTATAAAGGAGGAGGAACTTGTGGTACCCAGAGAAGAGTCTCAAGCCTGCACACAACTAAAATCACAGGTCAAAGAGTTTATGTATTTTTCAGTCACGGTAGCAGACAACAGCCAGGGAGAGACTCTAGAGAAGCACAGCTTGACACCACCCAGTGGTCCGAGGAGCAGCATGTGAGGAGCAGGTCCTCCATGGTCCCCTCTTGACGGCTTCCGGGGACACCAGCTTGGTCAATGCTCTCCAGAAGTTCCTCAGCCAGAGCTGAAACCAACAGCTCATGTTGGTTTCACTTAGAATCAACCAAGTTTACCTGATTATGAAAACTTCTATAGCTAGAAAGCCGAGTAACATGGCACAGAGTGCCAAGCTCATTAAGAGATCAAATGGGGGTTTAAGAATGAGTGAAATTGGGGACATAGGTGGTGTGATGAAAACAGACTGTCAGTGTATACATGTCAAAATGGTATTATAATAAAGAGTTATCGCTATCAATCCCTCTCATAACACACCCCCTCCATCCAAGCCCATGTTTTCCTCTGTCCAAGTCTCTTTCTGAAGCAGTCAACCTGGGGCCAACAGCAATGAGGCTTGTGGAAATGTCAGAGAGTGTCCATTCACGGGACTCACCTGACCCAGCATTGAGCAACTTCTGGCCCTACCCCAATGTCAAAATGACACAAAAGGTAAATACTTGGCAGTAGCCAAGGCAGCATGAAAACATTCATGAAAGAAGACTTCCCAAACTGCTTCAGAAAAGGGCACAAGCAATGGGAGAAGTGTGGTCCGACTGAGGAGGAGGATTTCAGGGTGACTCAGGGCCACATGAATTTTTAAAACATTTCGACACTCACCATGTCTTTTGGTCATACCTTGTCAGTCTAGAAGAATGTTTAGAATAGGAGTTGGCAAACCTATAGACTCCTGAGCTCACAGAACATGGGTCTACTGTGCTGCTGTGCTGTACTGCACAGGAGAAGCCAAGGCTGGCACATTCCCCAAAACACAGTGTTTCCTAAACCAGGCACAGGCCAAGTACAGCCCTTGGGCTTGTGAGTTGACGTCATTCTGTGATCAGGGATAAGAAAATCTGAGGAAGGCGAAGGTACAGAGTCATGATGCCAAGAAGAGCAAAGGGCAGAGCAGGGATTGAGCGGTAAATGTCTGGGAGGGAGTATCCAGCCCAGGGGAAAGAGGTGGGCATCTGCCTCCTGTGTGCTCATCTCCACAAAGCAAGAGGGAGGATGGAAGGCTCTAGGGTCCCATTCTACAGTTGGAGAAGCAGAGACCCAGAGGGTGAGACTGTCCTGAACCGGACCACAGCCCAAGTCAGCTAATGCTGAGCCCTGGCTCACCTTGCAGGGAGATAATGTGGCCCAAGGAGGGGGCAGGAAGACAGTCCCAATGAACCCTGGCCTTCCTCCCCAGAGACCCCTCCCCGTCCCTCGCACTAGTCACGTCTGTCTGCCACCTGTGCCTCCACTTCCTCCCTGGCCTTGTCAGATGAAAGGGCAGAGTACCCCAGTGAAGAGAACAGATCCGGGAATTAACAAATGCCAGTGCCTCCGGTGCCCATGATAGCAAAAAGAGATCCAAGAAAACACTGATATTTATTTATCTCGTGTTTTCTTTCAGATCTAGCAATGTGACAATAACATGTGTCACTGTCAGCCCAAGCCCTGCTGGTAACACCTTGAAAACTACGTGGAGGTTCAGAAAATAAACAGCAGTCTCTCTGATTCCAGTGATAAAATACCAGTGTAAGAGGAGCCTCCTGGGATCCATAATCTGGAATTGTCAGGGGATAAGAATTGTCTGTCTTTTTGATAAAAGATGTCAGCTACCCTTCTGGGTTTTAAACAGAAAGAAACACTTCTGATTATGAGACTGGCTGTGTGTCCCGAAGTCTGTTGAAAGAACCTGTGTGTGCAATAAATGTGCTTCCCTTGCCCATCACTGTCCTTAAAATTTCTTTATCAGAGGGAAACTCAGTGAAATCAGAGACACCAAAGTACCTAGCTCTGGACGGCCTTGTTTTGCTCGGTGAGCTTGCTTCATGAAAGCCGAAGTTTCCTGATTGCTACTCAGTTCAAAAAGCCTTCAAAGACCGCTCCAGAATTGGCAATTATTATTTTTTTTTCCTAAGGCTTAGGACTAATTAGCCTCATGAAAGATTGTTTGGTTGTTTGTGGTCTGTGGTTGTTATATGACTTGTTTTGCCTTGAAAAATGCTGCAATTGCTTTTTTCTTTCCTCAATTGAAATTCAACAGGGGAAAAAATAGCCCAATTAGGAATCATCAGCGGACTGCCTCACACATAATAAGCTCTGAAAAAATAAATATTTATTGAATGAGTGAAAGAGTGACTGAATATTAAACAGACTTTCAGACTAGGGCAAACTAAGAATCCAAAATAAGAATTGTAGTGCCACCAATACCTGTTGATAAAGGCAAACTAGAGGCCTAGCCTTATTCACACCAACAAAATTCAACTGACCACCAAGACATTAAGAAAAGTCATTCATTCATTCAACAAACATTCATGGTATACCAACTCTCTTCCTGGCTGAAGAGAAGGCAGTGAGAGGGGGATGTCAGTGTCTAATCCCCTGAGGAAGGTCCACAGAAGGCCACAAATGGAGACAATATGGGAGTTTAACTAAATACTGCAACTAAGGCAAATAGCAGTTAAGTCACTCTGACTAGGGAGTTCTAGGAGGCTACTTTCTTAGCCTGCATCGTGAATAGCAAAGCCCCGGCTAGGTGAAATCATGGGCATTTGTGAAATAGGGAGCAAATGTCCCCCAACTATGGGAACCAGAAGTCTAAAATCGGTGTCACTTGGGTGAGATTAAGCTATGACAAAGGCAACCCTCCTTTGGAGAATCCCCTCCCAGGCCTTCTGGCCTCAGTGGCCACCAGTACCCCTTGACTTCTGGCTGCGTCCCTGAAATCTGTGTTCCATCTTGTCCCTACGTTGTCCTCTATGTGTTCGGCTCAACTAGAGCGTCCCTTGTTTCTGCCAACACCTGTTTAACATAATCTAGGATTTGTCTGTCATGTGCTTTGAAATTCTTCCACCTTCTATCTGCCAGTCAGTTCCAAGACAAACCACCACAGGGTTAGATCCGTTCAGGAAGACGTCACTTCCTGTTGCCAGTTGAAAATCTCTGCAGTGAATCCCTGTGTTTGTGGAACAGTCAGACGTGGCTGTCTGTCATGCTCAGGCTGTGTCCCTATGGAGCGTGGCAGAGCCCATGAGATGTATCCCTTCAGTACCTGTGTCCTTTTTATTTTAACCGTTTGAATTGAGGATATATTTGCAATGGATTACGTTCTCCCAGGATGACCTTCTCTACTTCAGGACAGAAAACCCAACCCAAAGATTATTGATTATTGCACTGGGGATCCCACTTGAACTGTTTGCAGTTGGCCAGAGTTTGGGCCAAAAAAGTTAAGATCTTCTAAAATTGCTTAGGCTTTTGACTATTTTTGCACTTGGGTTTCTTCCTAAGTGCCGTGCGGGATTGTATGCTTAGGGTTCTACTCCTAATGAGCCCCTTTATTAAAACAGTCCAGCCTGTCAAAGTTCTATTATGAATGGAGCAGGCCACCCCACTGTGATCTTTGCCAGGCACAAATGGGCATGTCACTGCCCTACCCCCAATGCTATCCCTTCCTGCACTTTCATGTTTAAATCAAGCCACAGTTTCTCCACTGGTTTTGTAATGAACTCTCAGAAAGAGCAGCATAAGAACCTAGTGTGGCATCTGTGGACCCCGCCATAAGTCACCAACCCCTTTAGCCCCTGCTATCTGCCACACTTCTTTCTGCCCCTGTACCTGTACACCTGCTGTTCACTTTACCAGCATTGATATTTCCTTGTATTTTCCCTTCAAGGTGAGTTCTTCTCAAATTGCAGGTCTCAGTACTAGTAAAGCCTTACTTGGTTTTACTGTCATGTGGCACCGTAACTATCTATCGCACCAGCCTAGATCACTCATCCCAAAGGCCTGTATCTCCTGTAGTCATCGGTGTGTCTGCTGTGTATGACGAAGCTCCTCTGCACAGCTATGGAGTGACTGAGTGACCTGCCCAAGTCCTAAATTGCTGTTGGTAAGTGGTGCCCTTCCAAAACACCGTCTTCATAGACTCTAAAACAAGTCACTTTTCTTTGAGCAGCGTCCCCCTTTCTAGGGAAAATTGGACTCCACTTTTCAGTCACTCACTCATAACCACACATTTGCCCCAGCCTGGCAAGTCAGAACCTGTGATTCTGCAAGGAAAAGATCTGATCTTTGTCATTCTGTATGACCCTAAGGAACTCACTAAGGACCCAAACCTATTGCATCCTGGGAACCCTAAGTCTCTTTGGCCATTCCTAGTCCCAGCCCAAGAAGCATGAAGTTTGGTGTCCTACACAAGGCTCCAGGCTGACCAGCTCCTCCAGCCATGCTCACAAAAAGGCCAGGAGCCAAAGAGTCACAGTCTCCTCCATCAAGCTGGTGCAGGAAAAGCCTACAGGGAGAAAGACCAGGTCTCTCTACCTCCTGGGGCTCAAGAATAGGTTCTTTCAGAGGTTGAGAAAGAAAGGCTGCCTTCCCAAAACACAGCTTGACCCAGCCCCTAGGGCCACTTCTCAAGGTCAAGAGTAGAGGACTTGGTGCCTGGAATAGCTGCAGCTGGGAGACAGGAGAAGGAGAGAGACACAGGACTTCCCTGGCTGTGCCCACATCAAAAGATGAAGGCCTGTGGACTCCAGAGTGTGGCTGTGTATGGCCCCATGTAACCATGTTACCCTCAGTGTGAATTTACTTTCCAGAGTCTTAGTTTCCTCACCAAGAAGATGGGCTTCCTTCTCTCAGAGGGATGACAGTGTGATCACACACACTGGTGCAGGCAGAGCATTTAAAATAGAACCGGACAGCCAGTACGGTGCCACAGATGCCACAAGACTAGTTGTTACTATTATTGGTGGAGCTGACATGATTGAAATACCAGCTTCCATTAAATAGCAGCATGGTCCAGGCATTTGCACTTTGGCTAATCCAGGTGTCTAGCTTGGCAGGGCTAACATTTGCCCATTGACACTTATACATAATGTGGTATCATACAATAATAACCAAGGTGGGTGGAAAGAAAGCTCACATCTATAATACCACAAAGGATATGTCAGGGTCTAGAAGATTCAGAGGTCCCTCAGAAGGGCCTAGGTGTTCCTGTTCCCTGGTCAGGCAGCCTGGTGAGGGAGTAATGTTGCAGCTCTGAGACCAAGCTCTCGGGAGTCACGTCCTGGTGCTGCCTTTTGCTACTCTCTCTTCTCCACCCTCATCTGGAAAATGAGAAGAATACCATCACTCTGTCATGAGTCCATTAGGATGATTTACTGAAATAATTGACATCAAATCATTCAGCCTGTGTCCCGGCATCGAGCAACAAGAGCTCAGTGTTGTTTTCTGTTTGTTAATACTGGGAAGGAACCAACAATGCAAGGCCGTTGGTCCATCTCAGCAGCCAAAGATGGATAAGATACAAGTGGGATTTCGAGGGTTTGCAAACTAAACTCTGTATACCCTGATACTTTTCTTACCATTTTCTTGCTCATAAAAGCCAAGAAAGAACTAAGAAAGTGCAGGTCACTTAAGTCAGCCCATTGTCTGAGTTCTTTGTTAAAAAACATTGACAAAATTGAACCAAGTCAACTCTGCTGGCTTTGGACGGAGCAGTAGCTTCCTGGATACCATGAAGAGATTCATCATGGCATCTGACAGAGAGGGATGGTCTCCTCTTTCCTGCTGGACCTATGTGTCATTCTTGCCAGAGTGTGGACCAGCTGCCCATGCAAGCCTGGCCCAGTAGGCATCCATCTTGGTGAGAAACAATTTCATAAATCCAAACAGGGCACGAGTCTGATGCCAGTCAGTGAGTTCAACAAGTTAATCAGAGTGTGGGTGCCCGGTGTGTCCTGGATGTGTCCTCTCGCTGGCTACCATGGCTACTACAAAGCAAGATATGCCCTCCAACCCTTGAGGCCACAGCTCCTACTCATCCATAACATCATGTCCGTTTCTTGCTGACCCCGTGGATTCAACCCCAAACCTAGGATGTGAGCAGCAGCAAATAGGGTTGGAGGTGGTGAGAATGGATTCTGCAAAGCTGTCCCTGACTTCTGGTCTAATTTTAGAAAACCCGGAGTCCTTTCCTCCCTCCAGACCTTTCGCTTCTTAGAATTATATGGAAGGACCAATGGCCAAGCTCAGGCCTCGAGAGTGTGCTCCCTCGGCGACGCCAGCCTTCCCGGCCAAGTTCTCATCTGAACGCTTTCAGCACCTGATTGATGGCCAGGCGGCAGGGAGGCCTCTGGGCTGCTGGTCGGGTCCCTGGAAACCGATCATAAATCTGAGGCGTGCATCACAGGTGGCGGGCGCTTTGAGCTGGATGGTGGAGGAAAGGGTAGTAAACCGAAACGAATGTGTCTGCATTTAGTTCTGGAAGTGTGAGTTTTCGGGATTTCCTTTTTTATTTACTTTGAATTCCCCCCTCTCGGATTTAAACCTTCTGTCTCCTCTGGATTCATGTTCACATTTCAACCTATAAATTTCATTTTAATAAAAGAGGTGTCTAGCCAGGAGATAAAACGGATTTTAAGACAGAACACTTCTGTCCCCACCCCACCCCCATCTTTCACACATTTTGTCTCCGGCCACAGATGTTTCCTCGGCCTTATCGGTGCGCTGAAAAGAAACACCAGTATGCGGCAGCCGGCCTTTCAAACTTTCCGCGAGTGAAACAAAGGAAACAGGGGAGGGTCAGGACTTGCTCAGACTGCGGCCAGGTTGGGCTCGGAGGGAAAAGGGGAGAAGTTTAGGCCAGGAGAGGAACCCCTGAGAATTCAGGCCATGGACTTCTGAGCTCCTCTTACCCTGGCTCAAACCCTCCCCCACCCCCGCCACCGCCCTCCAGACCCATAAAGGCCCCGCCCACCTGTTGACAAGCCTCCTGTCAGGTTCCCGATGACCTCCACGGACAGGCTGCGCTGGGGTCGCGCACAAGCCACAGCCGGCTTCAAAGCCCTTTTCTGTACTCTGCCACACTCGCTGGGAATTTCCATTTCCCCTGATGATTACCGCCTGGTGCCTCTTCCAGGACCCGGTGTCCTGAGCCAAAGCCCTTCCGAGCACATTCAGGAAGCCGGTGACAGTCCTCTGCCGCACACCTCTCTCCTCTCTTCCGTGGAACCCGCCCCTCGAAGCAGCTGTGTAAAATTTCAGCTTTAAGGCACACAGTAGTTACTTTTACAGTGCTCACCGCCCACCCTGGAGTGTGAAGTGTGTCCCAAATGGTCCAGACTTCAGTGTTGTCCCAGGAGACCCACACCACCTGCCACATGCCATCCTGTCACCAAAGCCTCCTACACAGATCCCCACAGTGCCCTTTTCTCACCTGGCCACTGCCACCACCTTATCTGGCCTTAATTTACACATGTGCACACATCCACGCATGCACACACAAACACATGCACATCTCTCATGGACAATGTTCTTTATACTAATAGTTACTTTTTATTTTAGGGAGTAATAGAAAATAAATTGCTTTTCCAATACAGTGATGACCTAAAGCCATCTTTCCAAGTGAATATCTCTAAATAAAGTTTTGGAAAAGTAAATAAAGGGGAAGAGGCAACCAGGTGCAGGCAGAGAGGGGAGGGGAGAGGCCTGCGGGTGCATGATAGGGAGTCTGTGCAGGAGCCTGAAACCGAAGCTGTCTTTTGCCCGTCCCGTTGCCCTGGACAGGTTCCTCAGCCTCTCATCCGTCCTAGGGTCCCAGGGAGTTATGCTTACCCTATGCAGGCATTGCTTCAGCACCACTGCACCGAGGAACTCCTAACTACGGTCCTCTCTGCTCCCCCGCATTCTGGCATGATGGCTCTGAAAACCGAATCGTATTTTGCTACTTCCTCCCAAAAACTCCTCTGTAGGATGAAATTTGAACCGCTCAGGATCATCCGTCCAGAGAGCTTCAGCGGCCTGTGTCTACTCAATTTCTACTTCTTTCTCTCTCCCTTGTCACCCCTGTTCAGTCTAGTTCATGTACCTCTAAGGCATCTTCTTGGTTCAGGTCCCTGCGCATGTGCTATTCCTCAGCCATAGACATGTCTCTCATGTAATATCCATGGGGCAAATGCCTGTATATAAAGGCTTGTTCGAAGAGTAGTTCCTCAAGAGAAATTCAGTGATGCTTTCTCCAGCCTGGACAAAGTTAGACCACCGACACAGCAGAAAATCACTGAAGGGACTCTGTTTAAAAACCAAACAAAGCTGCATTATTCAAAATGATGGTGTCTTTTTTTTAAAAAAAATCTTGAACAAAAGCTCACATTAAAGGTTCATAAGGGTTAGTTTTTTTCTCTTTGTCTTGAAAAAATGCATGTGAGCTATTTCAGATCACATCCTTGATATTTAATAATATCTAAGCTATTGTTGTGACTATGAGAACTGACAACTTGACAAAGCATGTTCCTAGTTTATAATTCTTATAGTTGTATGACAGGCCAGCACAATTCCATATTTAATTATAAGACCAAGATCATGAAAGGCCATTTCTAAGCATATGAGAGAATTTCATTCATCCACTCAAGAAATGCTCACAATCACAATATTCCACTCGTCTCTGTGACATGGTGAGCATGTTATTGTCTTGTTTCTTTTCTCTTCTTTGCTAGCCGCTCCACATTGGCTGGCAGGTCTTCTTTGCTCATCAGCTTTGAGAACTGTTCCAAGTTCTCCAACATCACCCCTTATCTCTTTCATGAAATCCTGCAGCTTTTGCAAGACAGGGGATTTCAGTGTCCTTGTGATTTCAGTTGTATGACCCAGGTGTGTTAAGATGTTTGTGACATGTGACAATCACAAAGAAAAAGAGGCCCACGACAAGCCCTGTGCTCTGAGGTTTCCTTCCTTTCTCAGTCCCAAACTTAAGAGACTCTGAGAGTGAATACCCAGCAGAGAAGGACCCTTATCAGGCAATGCTACCAACTGCACTACAGTTACTCCTTTTGCTTTGGGGTGCACCCAGGGTATTCCTTTTAGGAACTATATTTCCTTTCTCCCTTTGTCTCCCTTACTCTTTCCTTCAAGCTTATTCCCCTAACCATCACACACAGACAGCTGCACCAACCCTCCTATTTTTTCCCATTTCCATTTTCAAATGCTGAATATTAGAAAAGGTGGTTCTTACTGATAACATCCAGTCCAAATGGCAAATACATTTTTATTATTATGCTAAGTCCTATAAATTAATATAGTACTGGCACAAGAGTATGAAACCAAGCATCTCCTTGGGAAAGATCATGGTGAATCCTGAGCCCAGATGGACAGTGGAGGAGAAGGTTGTCGGCTCTCCAAAAGAGGATGATTCCCAAGCATGTGGGTTCTGTCCTAGAGCTCCTCTCCTCAAGCCCCTGTTCTCAGATTGTCCAGCCCTCTGGATGCCAACCACAGAGCCTCTTCTGTGTGCCTATGCTTAGCCCCGAGCCTTGGGAAGAAACAGCTAGAACTCTTACAAGGGAATTTATGCTGCGTGTGGGTGGGATCAGGAGTTCCAAATTTTCTTTCCTGTGCCAGTGAGTCTTAATTGTTAAGTGGATTTGGAGATTCCATACTTAGTCCTGAATGTGCTGTTCTGAGGCGGGGTCTCCTGGAGGAGGTGGGTCACCTCCTTTGGTCATCTCTCCGTGGCACTTTCCCCTTGTGTTCTGCTTCCTGGGTTCCATGAAGCGAGTGGCTTTGCTCCACTATGCTCTTTCACCATGATGTTTTCTACACTGATAGCAGCTAACCATGGACTAAAACCACGGAAACTGTGAGCCAACTAAACATCTCCTTCTTTAAATTGAAAGCATCAAATATTTTGTCTCTACAAAAGAAAAACTAATACATGTCTGTGTTAGGAATACCCACTGCCTTAATGCCCACCTCTCCAGTCCTCAGAAGGAGTATGCACCACATTTCTTAGTGAGCCCACATAGCCACACCATCCCAGGGTCTCCAGAAGAATTCTAACTGGGTCACTGAGGGATAAGGCTCAGCTCCTTTCCAGGGGGTAGTCTGTCTACCCACTTGTTAATTCACTCATTAATCCTAGAATGGTCACCAGCAACACTGCCCATAATGCAGAGGGATAGAAGTCAGTCAGTTCCTTTCTCCCTTTGTCTCCCTTACTCTTTCCTTCAAGCTTATTCTGCAAGGGCAGAGCTGGACATATCAAATAAATCTCTTCTTTCTTAAACTTCTATGATAGGAAACTTGGACACAAATCTCCAGACTCCTTAACCCAACCCTACCAATAAGTTTGCTTTTAATTTCACAAATAGTACATAAAACAGTCATTTATAAACATCCTTCACAAGAAGTTGATAAGAAGCTTGAAGTCTCCTGTAGCCACCTTTCCTAATCCAACATCCTTTGCCGAAGGTGCTACTGTAATTTTGTAGGACGTCCTTCCTGGTCCTTTCCATAGATAACTGTGCACCTACTGAAGTACACTGAAAATAGATTTTTATAAGAAGAATAACAGTCAGAGCCCCTACCTTCCAGGATCTGAAATGATACCAGGAAAGCTAAGATTTTTTCCAACACTTTGAGTCGAGGAAGCCTTCTTGAGGGAAGTTTGGACCTTGTAAGACAAGAAACTAGAACTATCCTGAGAAGAACAAGATGAGAGATCTTGGCATCACTGTATGAGTTCCCACCCTGGCCTGTTGCCACCTCTCCAAATCCTGGGCTGAGCTCTCAGCCTTGTGATAGCACCCCCCCACCCCGAGTTAGAGATGGGCTCCCCCAGGAACCAGTGATCCCAAGAGAACTGGCACCAGCCCCAGGAGCAGGAGCAGCTGCAAAAGAAGCTAAAGTTACAGGTAATTTTGGCAATTAAGAGTCATGTTCAATTAAATGGACCTGTGTCATGTTACTTGGGAGTCCAGCAGTCTGGGGGTTCATGGGCCAAATTAAGCACAGAGAAGTCCAAGTCATGAATCCAAACCTCCCATGTGTTTCCCATACCCAATGCCTTTCCTACTCCCTGCTGAAGGGTTAGTGGCCTTGCCTATTTCTGACAAGTCTCCACCCAGAGCTTGACAGAGCAACCTTCTCCATTCTAGAGAGGAGCAGACTGATTCTAGGTGCTGAAGATTCTTACTCAAGTCACATGACTCATATAATAACTCAAACCCAAAGATGTGTATGTGTGTGTGTGTGTGTGTGTGTGTGTGTGTGTGTGTGTGTGTGTTTATGTGTCCTTCCCCCCATGCAATACAGTATTTCAAAATTGGGTTTTTGCTTCTTTGCTTTGCTTTACAAATGTGTCAGATGCACAATTATTTATGAATAGATTTCATTGAATCAATTCGTTTAGAGAAACTTACATGACAGTCTAGCAAGAATACTTAGAAACGTGGTTAATATGCAAACTATTTATGCTTACTTATATGTCCATGAGTGACATTTTTAAGGGTTTATATTGTATATCACTCAAAAAATTCACCTTATATGTGGTCAGAATATCTCATCTTGGAAACAACACTTGAGACTGGGCTGTTTCCTTGGGGACAAAAGGGGACTTATACACACTAATGTCCACCAGACATGAATTCAAATCCTGACTGGCCTCACCACTCACGTACAACCCTTTCAACTTGACTATACATGGAACATTAGTTTCTGCATCTTGGAAATGGTGCTTTTGAGAGCAGCCTCCTTAGAGAGCTGCTGCAGTGACCCACAAGAGAATGTCCAAGGTGAATCATCAATAGGTGGCTCCTGTGTGATCTTGGGGAAGAAAGAGAAATGAGTCAAAAGATCAGGGAGGGCAACCTTTGTCTTTAAAGGTTGGTTCAGACCTTGGGCTCATTGTGCCCCCAAGTTAGGGTAGATTTTAGACTGAAGCTGAACTTCTGCATGATGCTCAGGTGTGTTCAGTTCAGTGCCGAGCTTCTCCCAAAGTAAGAACTCCAAGTCAAGGGGGTGGCTCCCACCTATACCCATCAGTTGTACTCAATGGGAAGATGAAGTCTTTACCTCTACTAAAAAAGAAAAAAATCAAAACATATTTTATAATTGTGCTGATATAAAAATAAGTCTAATCCATATTGGACATCTTATTATGTATTTATTATTGTATTCATTATTTCTGATTTGAAAACAAAGTAACGCAAGACAGTTTCATGGGCCCCTAGAAGAACCACAGACCTAGACACTATGGTTACCATGCTTAAAGGATCAGCTATGTCTATGTAGAACGGACTCTCAGCACTGACAGCCATTGTTCAGGGCAGGGCCCAAAGGAGAAAAGGTCCATGGGAAGAATCACCCAGATGGACTCTCAGGTTCTCAGGTTCTCCAAGCAGCCTAGAATGGGCTTTCAACATGTGGATGGTAGAAATGGATGAGAGACTAGAAAAAAGCCCCCCCATCACCCATGGGCTGTGCTTAAGCTCACAGACACCAGATCCTAGCCGTGTTCCAAATGTCTAGGGTGGGGGAGGAAAGTCAGCAAGGTGAGGGGCTCAGAGGATATCAAGACCTAGGAAAAAAACATCCTTTACCCAGAGCCAATGTGACCTATATTACACTCTCATCCAAGTCTGCATTTCCCTATAACCCATGCATCAAATACCACTGAAGGATGGAGTGGCTTCCTGCCTTGCTTTCTATGAGCTCAGCACTACCTCACTGTTTGAGCCTGAGTCTTAGACGAAAGTGACAAATCCAACAAAAAAACTACTTATATTAAAAAGGAGGCATCGTTACAAGGCTTTGGTATCTTGGAGAAGCTGAAGGCAAGGAAAGGCTTTGTCTTTGTGAACCAGGAACGGAGAACCTCTGAAGGTGGGCCCTTTCCGGTGTGCTGGCTGCATGTCTTTGTACACAGCATAGCCTCCTCTGCCTTCTCCATGGGCAGACTGTGGCTCCCATGTCTCTGCATTACCATTAAGATTCCGTTGACACTTCTGTGCCACCTTCTCCACTTGAAATCCTACTCTCCAGGAAACAGAAGTTGCCTACACAACTCTGGGCAAAGGTATTAGTAGAGAGATGAGGACCCCCCAGTACCAACACCTCTGGGTGCCTTTGCCCTGAACATGGAAGGACAGTTCCCACAGGAAATTGAGGAGGGAGGTCACATTGAAGGCATCTGTCTGGATTGTTTATTCCATCTGAGAAAAAGGTGGAGGCTGAGTGGGCAGCAGAAATGCATCC
This sequence comes from Petromus typicus, assembly GCA_004026965.1. NCBI lineage: Eukaryota > Metazoa > Chordata > Mammalia > Rodentia > Petromuridae > Petromus > Petromus typicus. The sequence goes on along the minus strand of PVIR01000726.1, from coordinate 133,652 downwards.
AGTTTGCTGGCCAAATTTAATCTGGGTGCTGGGCAGAGCCACCATGGCACAGCTGCCATCACTAAAGTTGCTTGCAATCTCCCAGCCAGAGTGTGATATTTACCCAGCGGCTGTCCCCAGGGCCTTGATCAGAAACACACAATAAGAACAAGCCACGCTTAGAACTGGGGTTTCAGGGCCACAGTTGGTGTGTGGACTCCCCACTCCTGTCTCACAGGCACCCCTTCTCTACAGATCCCTGGGTGCGAAACAACAAGAATACAGTAGACAAGGGCTGAGTGGGCCTCTGATCCAGGCAGGATATGGCAGTTCCTATCCTAGAGCTCAGCGCTGGGCAGTGGCTGAGCCTTCAAGCCAAGAAAAGTGGCAGCCAACATACCAGCATCCCAGACGCTGAGCAGATGATGCTGCCCCTCTGCCATCCCTCCCAGGGAGCCTGCCAAGTCCCCAGGCCCAGCCAGTGCTGACATTTAAAGCAAAGTGTGTGTCAACCATATGAAACAATATGCCACACTGTGGGTTATTAAGTGTAGAGTAAACTGACCACAGCAATTAAACTGAGATTAGAGAGTAATAAAGATAGAGTCTCAGGCCATGAACACTGTAATATACAGTACCCAACTATTACAAAGCGTGAATATCTCATCCCAAACTCTGTGGCACAGGACTCGAAGGCAACTTCCGGTCCCCCCAGGTTTCCAGATCCTCACCTTGGTTTGATTTCTCTTTCTAAGGACAATATGACATTGTCAAGAAATGCCAGATTGTACCTAAGAATGTTTACACAGGGAACTGGGGGCTGAGTCCTTAAAGATGTGGTTCCTCTGATGGGGCCTAGTACTCTTTGCTTCCTCCAACTTCTCTCCCAGATTGGGGATGTCACACCTGGGAAAGGGAGGGGTCACCCAGAGTTCTAAATGTAAAGAGAGTGGCTACTTTAAGCTTATAAATCACAGGCACTCTGTAGACACCCGCCAACTCCTGGATACCAGCTCTTGTAAGCAGAGACCAATCAGGAGATCCCAGATAGACCAACCTCCTCCACCCAACTGGCCAAAGCCTAAAGACCGAGTGAGAATGTCCAGGAACTGGAGACACCCACTACACATCTTGAAATGAGCACACACTGCCCTTTGAGTCTATGGCCCAAGGCTTTCTGGGCAATAGGGCTGTGGCCTTACAAACAGCCTCTTGGCCTGTTTCTCAGAAGCACAGATGTTACTTGGTATAGGAAAAGGGAGTCCAAAAGAGGCTTGACACCTGGGTCCTACAAAATCACCTTTTCCTCCCCCAGAGTCTGTACGTCCAGAGCCTGACTTAGTTCGAGAGCTCAGTGTCCCACAAGCCTAAGGGTGTTAGGTTCAGAGGTTGAGACTACAGAATTCAAAGTCTAACACATACATTCTGAGGTGCTCCTGCCTCTTACTCACTCTTTGACTTTGAGTTTTTCCTCAGCCTCAGCATCCTTACTTATAAAATGCTCCAGTTCTAGAGTCTACACAAGTGTGTACACATCTACATTTCCACCTAGCGAAGTTCTGGATTCACCAGAAGGGGAGGCAGTGGATCGTTTTCCTCCTCCTCCTCCTCCTCTTTCTCCTCCTCCTCCTCCTCCTCCTCATCATCATCATCATCATCATCATCATTCCAGGAGAACCTGCCTCTGAATTCTATAAATGTCTTTGATTGAGCTTTAGGGTAAATTTATATTCTGGGCTTCCACAGAAAGTCTTATTGAGGGTATTTTCCATGGCCAGTGATGTGCTTTGTAAGTTAACATATTGCTTGTCCTGCTGCTGCACTCTCTCATGGGGAGGGGAGAGAAGACTGGCTCTATGTGGCTCCAAGAGCCAAAGGACTCTTGGAGTCCTTTGGAAGCTGGCTTCCAAGTGGACCTGGCTAATCCAGGCCATACTGGGAGCCTGAGAGTAAAGCCAGGGCTTTCCTCCCAGCCTTCTCAGATGGTGCCCAGGAGAAAGCCATGGCCTCTGTGGCTCAGGCTCCCCTAGATTCTGTGTGTGGCCACAGCTTCCTCTGGGACTCCCTGGTCCCTGGGCTCTGGAGATACAGCAGCCTCTGCCCTGCGCCCTCCTACCTGAGTTCAGTTGCTCCTAATCTCTGAGTTATTCGCCACCATCCTATGAAGCTTTAGTTCTTCCTCTGACTGGGGGCAGTTCTGAATTCACTTCTCCTCTGTGAAAATACGAGAGGTCTGTTTGATCCTGACAGACTTTCACCCACTGCTCCCTCTTTGCTGCATCACTGAGAGTGGGTCCTCCAGGGCTGCTCAGTGCTTAACTTTCAACAGATACCAAGCAGACACACACACAGGACTCTAGGATCCTGATAGTTTGGGTAATCTGCACGCACATGCACACACATGTACAAACACACACATACGACGGGAGTCCTATAAACATACAGTTCATAAACCAACCCAGGATCCGAAAGAAGAGCCCTTTTGGAGGCAGCTTTTCTCCTAAGAGGGTTCTGTGCTCATTGTTGAGTTGAGGGAACAACTGCACCCCTATGTCTCAACTTCTCCTTGGCAAGGGGGTAACCATAACAATAGTGTTTAATGGCTGCTTGAGGAAGCAGATTCCATCTAGTCTTTCAAAAGCCAGAAATCCACCCCTGGGATCAAGTGAGAGGTAACTAATTGTCAGAGAAGTTGTATGAATTAATGGAGCATTTTCCCGCCTCTGTCCCAATTGAGGGGAGAGTAAAGAAACCAGCTTGTTTTATTTAACATTTATCCTTCAAAACTGCCCAAAATCCTTTCTGGTTGGAAGCAGATCCAAATACATGAATGCATACATAATGTAACTCAGAGGTGCCGTGGGTTGGGGAAATGATTTAACCGAATGAAATGGACTTTTTTTTTTTTTTTTTTTGCAAATGGGCCTCTGAGGTTTAAGCCACCAATGACCGAAATTTTTAGAACATATTTTGCTGCTGAGTGGTCAGGAAGGATGAGGAATAGCTGCCCAAAACTGAGTAGGTTTCAAACTATAAAATCCTTGGTTGAAATTAAGAGGTAGATATTTGGTGTTTCTGGGAAAAAAGAGCAGTAGGATCTCCAGGCTTCTTCTAGCTTCTCAGCTACGCACCTTCACTTCTGTCGGGACTGATTGCAAAGACCCACAGGTTCCATCTAAACTCTAGATCACAATTTACCTGCCCCTTGACCTAGCCAGGAAAACCCTGTTCACAGCTATTTAGCACACTGGAAATCCTTTGACAAACTCATACCTATCAAAGTGTCAATAGCTCTGTCTGGGTTTATTGTGTTTGAACATGAATGTAAGTGTCATTTAATCCAAGTCTTTTGAAAAGAATTGTAAACACCAGCGATGAGATTATAATGTGGGATACTTGAAAGGAAGCCTTCCCCGGACAGTCTGTTAGGTACCCTGTACAGCACCCTGACCAAACACTGTCCCTACCTACACCCCTGGTTTCCCTTCTGACCACTTTGGTTGAAGGAAATAGCCTCTTAAGCCTGTTTAACTCAAAAGCTGGTTTCATGAGACTAAATTTTAAAATTTGACACAAATCTTTTCATCATATGACCGTAAACTCAACTTACTATCCATTTCTCCCCTTTAGAAAACAGATGAGCCTGTTAGCAATAATAAAATAAAGTTGCCAGTGTTTGAGTACTTAGAATGTAACAAGCCCTACTCTAAGCACTTTTTCCCTCCGATCTTCACAGCATTTCTTTTTTTTCTTTTTTTCTTTTTTTTAGGTTTTTTGAGACAGGGTCTCGCTTTATAGGTCAGGCTGGCCCTGAGCTCAGCCTCAAACTCACATCACAGCGATCGTCCTGCCTCTGCCTCCCAAGCGCTGGGATCACAGGTGTGAGCCACCACACCCGGCACTGTGGTAGGTGGTACTGGTTGCTGCTGGGTGTGAGTCTCCACACCCAGTATGGTATGTGGTTACCGGGGATTGAACCCGGGTCCTTGCACTTGCAAGATAGGCACCCGAACCACTGAGCTAACTCCCCAGCTCTCTTCGCAGCATTTCTAATGTTATTCCCACTTTGTAGATGAGGAAGCAAGGACTCTAGCCACCTGCTTACCCCGTATACAAGGCCCAGGCTATCAAAAGCCAAGTCAAAGCCAAGATGAAAGTCAAAGCCAAGGTGTCTGTGTGCTGAAACACATCACGAGGTAGGGTGGTCCTCCGGACAAGCTACAAACACCCACCCCTGACCACAGGGTGCAAAAACTAGACTCAGAGAAGTTCATTCACTTGGTCAAGTTCATCAACCTCTGGAACATCCCACTTTGGAATCCACTCTGGTCCAATTCAATCCCAAAACCCTGCAAGTTTTTCTCTGGGTGTCACTTTTTCTGTCTCTACCTTTGTCTGTCTCCTCCACACACCCCTTATGCCTCCATCATTTGCTAGAACAGCAACAATAATCCTAGACAAGAAGAGGAAAAGTGCTATGGAGCTAGAGCAAAAGCAGCAATTTGTTTATCTTCTATAAAAATAAAAGTCCAGAAACCCAAAGTCTTTTAACATGACCCAGAAAGTGAACTTCCTTTCTTCTGGGCTAGGGCTATAGATGCCAAGTTCTACCTCAAGCCTTCAAAAAATAAAACCAAACCAAATACTCCTAAGCCTTAAACTCCTCTATGATTCCGTTTGTAATAAAAACATGGACTTCCCCTCTCCCCTGGTGGGGTGAATTGCTGTGGTTAAAGGAGATGTTTTTGTAGTCAGCTAATTATCCCCTTGAAGGATGGCTGGTGATCTAACTTCCCGCCCTTGGCTTGTCCCAAGAGCTCCCCAGCTGGGCCCCAGAGGGTTGAATGGAGGAGAATCAGAGAGAGAAAAGGCAGGGATGAAGTCCTGTGCCCCAGGTCTCCAAGCCTGGTTCACAAGCCTTTGAGTCAGAAAAATCTATCTTGTACTCTCATATCTGCCAGCTGCTGGCTGTGCAAGGGATTTTTCCTTCCCAAGCCTCAGTTTCCTCATCTGTAAAATGGGGGTGTCAGTGGTGCTATAAAAAATATGTGGAAAACTCCATGAAGTTCTGGCTCTATGAATGCTGAATTCTGTATCTCTTTCCTGCGCTGTTTTCCTTTTCCTTTCTAGACTACTCAGCGAGAAACAGCCTCCCTGAACAGTCACTAGTTCCAGCATATTCTTCCTCAGTAATAGCTCTAATAATTATAGGGAACATTCAGTAGGCACTACGGGCCAAATATCTATGAAGAGGTTTATGGCCATTATCTCATTTAATCATAAGAGCAGCCCTCTGAGTGGTTATTATCTTATTATCTTGTCTGCTTCACAGAAGAAACAATTAGGACTCTAAGAAGCTACTCGACTAGAATTAAAACTCAACCTTTGTGCTACGATTTAATTGTGCTACACTCCTGTGCTATGATTTAGTTTCCTTGTTTGTATACCTTATCTTTCCCTCCTCCTGGAATAAATAATCACATTTTCCTTTTGCTTAGTCTTCTAGCAATGCTAAGTATTCATTCCTCTTTACAATGGGCCTCTCTCAACCCCAGCAGACTCTCAACACAAGTATTCATCTTTGAACACATATTTTTCATAAGAACCTCATGCCTGGTCCTCTGCCCTTGGGATCTAGTGGGGCGGGTTCTTCCAGTTGTTTTGTGTCCCTGGCTTCTCTCCACCTCTCCCTCCAGTTGCTTGGATCACAACTTCCTCTGTTTTGGTTTATATTCTTGTCAGGGAATGAAAGTTGACATCCCCTAGAATTCAAATGTTGAAGCCCTAACCTCTGTGCGACTGTTCTGGAGATGGAAGTGTGAAGAGGTGATAAAGATCGAATTAGGTCATGAGGGATCCTACTGTGACAAAGCTGTGCAGTGACTAAAAAAGGAAGGGCCAGGAAAGCGGTCTCCCTCCGTCACATGACAGCCCAGCAAGAGGGCAGCATCCGCAGTCCAGGAAGAGGGCTCTCCCCAGGACCCAACCTCACCAGACCTTGATATAGAGCATCTGTCCTCCACAAAACAGAGGAGATGAATTTGCAGTTCAAATCACCTAGTTTATGATGTCCTCTTACAGAAGCCCAAGCGGACTGATACAACATTCATTCTGCTACAATAAAAATATTAGTAACTTTCTGAGAGTTAGGTTTTATTTTTTAAACTCTTCAGTTCTTTTTACAAATTAGATAAATAATTGGCTGGATACAAAATTATATGACCGGAGAAACACTTTCTCGCACACTCCTCAAGCTACTCCATTAAAGTCTAACTCCATTGTTGCTTTTGAGAAGGTTCCCATTTTTTTAGAACCCCAGACTTCAAGTAGGACCTGCTGCTGCCTCTCCTCATCCTCCCTCTCCCTCTCCTTCTCTCTCTCTCTCCTTCTCTCTCTCTCTCTCCTTCTCTCTCTCCTTCTCTCTCTCTCTCTCTCTCTCTCTCCTTCTCTCTCTGTCCCTCTCTCCAATATCTTTTAGGATCTTCTCTTTCTGTATCATTCTATGGTGTCAATTTTTTATTCTTTCATTCCACTAGAAAGTCAGTGAGTCATTTAAACTGGGAAACTTTGGGATACATTTTTAAAATATTGTTTTCTTTGATAAGTTCTTTGTCTCTATTTTTTGTTTGTTTGTTTGTTTGTACCTGGATTTAATTGTTTTAAAAATAAACAGAAAAAGGGCAGGGGATTTAGCTCAGTGGTTCTGGCTCCTGTCTTGCAAGCACAAGGATCCGGGTTTGAAACCCGGTAACCACATACCATACTGGGCATGGAGACTCACACCCAGCAGTAACCAGTACCACATACCACAGTGCTGGGCGTGGTGGCTCACACCTGTAATCCCAGTTTGAGGCTGAGCTCAGGGCCCACCTGAACTACAAAGTGAGACCCTGTCTCAAGAAATAAACAAACAAGCAAAAATAATAAACAAATAAATAAACAAACAGAAAAAGATCCTCTTTTTCCAGGTAGTATCATTATTTTTTGTTATTTGATCTTTCAAAAGATGTCAATTTTTATCATCCAACTCTTGTATTAAGTTTTTTATTGCTTTAATCGTATTTTTACCTTTCAAGAACTCCTTCATTAAATACTTACTTGCATAGTCTTTTTTCACAGATATGCTATCTCTAAGCATTCTGAAGGTGATTTAGTGGTTAAAAATTTCTCTAGCTCCTACATTATCTTTCCTTCCAGACCTGTTTTAGAGAGGGAAGATGTTCCTTTATTTTCATGTTGAAACTTTCCAAAAGTCTGACAACCCTGGACTGTAAGTTTGTACTTCATAGAGATTCTCCAAGAAGAGAACAGGAAGATTTTCAATATTGCTGACTAGTCAGAGACCATGTTGTTGTTGTTGTTGTTGTTGTTGTTGTTGTTTTAGATTCCCATGAATCAATAGTTATCAGTCCTCCTTTGGGGGATGTTCCTATATTCTAGAGGAGAATCTTTTAATCACTTAAAAGATTTGGGATTTGGGGAAAATGGAGGGGTACTCAAAAAAACAAGCAGTTGGAATTCAAGGAGCGGAAGGAAGATCAACCATTCAATAATCTGTATAAGGTTCTGTGCTTGTCTTTTGGGACTGCTTTACCAAAGTACCATAGTATTCGCTTGCTTAAACAATAGATATTTATTTCTCACAGACCTGGAGCCAAGGAAGTTTGATATCCAGGGAGCAGGATATTTGTTATCTACTCAGGGTCTCCTTTCTGATCTGTAGATGTCTGTCTTTATGTTGTGTCTTCACATGTCAGAAGAGCTGAGGGAAATCTCTAGGGGCCTCTATTATAAGACCAATGATTCCATTCATAAGCACTTTATTTTCATCACACACAACTGCCCCCTAAAGACCATCTCCAAAGACTGTCAAATCACAATATGGAAGATGTGTGTTGTGGAAGCACAGACATTTAGCCTATAGTAGGTATGTTATTATTTTTGGAAGTCATTGAGAACGAGAGGGAAAAATGGGTAAGTAGTAAAGAGGTATCTTTGGAAAAATTTATTTTTATCTAAAAAGTTTCAACATTTTTATCTATGCATCCTATGTTATGATTTTCATCTCAGATGACATCTGGTAAGCTTTTAGATTTCTGTCACTTCTCGCACTGAAATGTCTCATAAAAGCATAGATATTTGAAATAATTACTAAATATTTTCATATTACCTGTTTATATTTTTATCTTTTAAAGGGGAGAATTTTAATAGTTATGTCCTATAGTTCATTATTTTCTGTGGTTAGAATTAAGCTTTTCTATTGTACATGTGAAAGCTTTCCATTATATATAATATAAACCAGCGGTGTGTAATTTTATTTCTATAAAGAACTAACTAGAAAATATTTTAGGTTTGGTGCATCTTTTGGTCTATGTTACATCTACTCAATTCAGCCATGGCAGTGCAAAAAGAGTCACAGGGAACACATAAATGAAAAGGTTTGCCTGGGTTCTAATAAAATCTTATAAATCCAGATGTCTAGATTTGGTTTAGAAGCCATAGTTCACAGTGAAAAAAAGAAAATGGCCTGTATTCTCACTTCAATGTTAATTGCAATGTATCTTCTCAGTCTTTTTTTTACACATGTATATATTTTATTTCCAAAACAGAATCACAGCTGAATGTGGCAGTACACACCTATAATTCCAGCACTTTGGGAAGTGGAGGCAGGATAATCACAAGTTCAAGTCCAGCCTGGACAACTTAGCAATTTAAAGTAACTTTGTTTTGAAATCAAAAAATTCTATAAATGTCTGAGGATATAGCTCAGTGCAAAGACTCGGAGTTCAATCTGCAGTAGTCTGAAAAAAATTATAGAATCATATAGTTTTAACATGATTTTCCTCCATAATATTTCAAGAACAGTTACACTATTGAAGAGACTTGATAACATTAGTTTTAATGAATATAAAATATTTTATTGTATAGATATATCCCAACTTATATACTTACTTCCCTATTGTGGAAAGGTTTTTCTTTTTCTTTTAATCATCAGCATACAAAATCAGCACTGAAGTTTCATTGCTGTCTGTGGGTGCAGTACATGCCTCTGAGAGGTTGGCGGTCATTCACTATTTCAAATATCAGTCACACAAAATATTAAAAATACCATCAGAAATAAGTCTTAATGAAATGTATTAATGATTTACTTGGAAGTTTCTAGAGAAAGAATTGATAGTTACTATGCATTCTCATTTTTTTTGACATTTTCCACAAGCACAGTGTAATCAACTTCCAGAAAGACAATACTCATATTTAATCTCACCTGCAGAATATAAGAAGATCTGTTTTCTGCAAAGGATCTTTTTAATGCTAATCTTTTAAACAAATGCCACAAGTTATCATGAATTGCTAAACTCACAGGTAATATCCAGGGCTAATGTAATCTACTGTCTCTCAGATATCACAGGCATGTAATCTTCTACTTAGACTTTCCTCAAAATGTGTTCTGGGAACACTTGTCACAAAAGGTGCATTGAGAAAAGAGGATTCTGTGCTCAAATAGACATAGGTCTTGTCTTGTCCATCTCAGAGCCCACTGGCATGTTGAAAGCTTGAAAAGGCCTGATTTCCACTGAGCACCATTTAGCTCTTTAACCTAGAATGTCCCAAATAAAATCTTTCCTCAAGTAATATCTATCTGTCAGAGCAAATTCAGAGAACCAGGTCTAATAAGTGGCTAAAAATCCTCATCTTCACGTTGTACCTTACAGAGTTCCCAGCCAGGTATGCTGCTGCTAAACAGCACGGTAAACATAACAAACTCAAAAAAAAAAAAAAAAAATTATCAGTAATTAATATAACAATTTTTTATGAGAGCAAGATTGAAAAATAAAAACCACTAATTCTGGAAAGAAGGAAGTCAAAAGGAGTATTACCAAGTAGGAAAGGTGATTACCATATGCTGAAGTATGAAGTAGACAGTCCACAGAGCTTAAGTGGCATCATTTAACTTTCACAAGGGGATAACAAAATTGAGGGACTCATTACCCCATAAAGTCCAAGGAACAGTTAGTCTAATTTGTGGATGTCAGATTCTAATGAATTATTTGAAGGAAGCTAAGGATTCAGGGGACAAAAACATCTGTGACCTTTAGGAAGCTGCCATCAGAGAAAGAAATGACCTTGTTCCTTCTTTGGAAGGGAATCATCACTTTGTCCTCCTTATAAAGGTCTCTCTAGGGAGGGTCCTGTCTCCACTTAGCAGCCCACCTCATGCTGTTCCATCATTAATTGCCAAGAATGACCCTTCTCAGGCCCATCAGAACTGCTTCGTGTCCTTTTGCTACCTGGAGCTGAAAAGTAACAATTAAGAGCTTTTCAATTCTTTGATTTAAAAGAAAGGAAGGGCAGCTAGAGTGTGAGGAAGACCCTGGAACTCACTCTTACCACTGGTTTTCAGTAATCTTCTAAGGTAATTCTAATTTTCATAACTTTTACCAAAACATATCTAATATTCATGTTTGCAAAAAGAAACATGTCTCCGAGGTATACTGTTGTTCTTAATATTCCTGAGTAATGCAAACTCAGTGAGAATAGTTTGCTTTGAAGGATGTATGTCTTCATTCCAGAATCTTCTTCTATCACAGGGTGTCTCATAAGATCAGCAACACTAAACAGCCCTAAGTTACTGGGGTACAGGCATGCAATGGGTAAGACAGAGAACTCCCCGAAGGTCAGCACCACAGATCTATGGCACTTGTTAACTTTCCCAGCCATAACAGAGAAGATGGGTCATACAGGAAGACCTGTCATTCCATCCTGGAGAAGAGAGCATCCAAGGAATCCCATTTTGTTTCATAGATGCAAGACAAGAAGCAGAGATAAGGAGAGATTTATCTGACTGCAAATTTCTAAGCTGTGTGGCTGGGATTAGAACCTTGTAGCTCCTTCTACAGCAGAACTCTGTCCCTTTACTCCAGATGCTTCCTATACTGGGCATGTTTATCAGCTATGTTAGGGCCATTAATGGGGCAGAAGGTTCTAGAAAGATTTCTCTTATGATGGTAAAATTCTTGGACTTTGAATCTGCAGAAACCATGGATATCCAATGCTGAGTTTTCAGGCTTTCGTCTTTTTTGTGTCAGGAGTCAAACCTTTGGCCAGATATGAACCCTTCCAGAACACTCCAAGAACCTCCCAAAATCTTTCCAAAACTAAGCTCCCTAATTATGTAAAAAGGATCTTTCTTCCTATGTTGCCAAATAATATTGTAAGAGCTAAAATAAAACAGGAACATCAACTGTACCTCTTCAGTTTGCTTTAAAATTTATCCTTTCTCCACGGGTATTGGCAACACTGGATTAGTAATGCTAAAAAATTTATCTTTACAACCTATTGTCTTAGGTAAGATTGTATCAACCGCTCCAGATGGACCAATCTCTAAGAATAATTTCACTTCCCCTTATCATTGACAGGAATCACATTTACATATTCTACTGGTGGGCAAGATAATGCAGAAATGATTAATGTCCCTCGATGTACAGATACCTGTAGACTGTTTGATCAATGTCTCCCTGAGAAAATGTCTTTCATTCTGGATGCTCAAAGCCCCAAAACGCTCTGTGATTAATGTAACTAAATGTTTGGGGTCGGCAGAAGCTGCAGGCTCAGTTGCTGCGTCCCCGGCACACTAAAGAGAGGTCACAGGAGACTGGATTAGTCATGTGGAGAAAAAGTCTATGAGATTCATGTGAGCAAGGGATTTGCAGTGCCTCTTTGGAGAAGGAAGCAGACTCTGCCTTGGAATCTGCCTTCCAGAGGCTCAGGAGGGAGAACAACAGGCTCTGTTGACGCAAATATAATTCCCATTTTGCGAGCCAAGTGGGCTAGAGTCTGAGTGTCATGTTGAAGCCGGGATGGATGCTGATTTATTTCATACAATACGTTAACCAGAAATATCTGGCTTCCTCCGGTTACCCCTGAGAGAAGAATGGAACTAGCTGCAGGAATGGGACAGAGGTATGAGGAGCACTCGACACAGCACTCTGCTTTCTTAATCCCCTACCTCTGCTTAGACACTTCCTGAGCCACCTTAGAAGATGATTCAAATACTGGTACCTGGAGCCTGGACGGTAGTGAGGTTGGACAAGGCTCTGGGTTTTCCTGGACTGTGTTAGGAGCCAGCACTGCCTCACATAGGTAACATTGGGACATGTTCCAAACCATCTTTGTCCCTCAGTTTACCCATCTACAGCCTGGAAGTGACCATTGCAAGGACTCCTTTGGTTGTAGAGAAGTTTAAAGGAAGAAATATTTTTCATGGGCTTAGCTGGTTTTTTACACTTAGCAAATATTCAATGAATTCTAACTAGTGTTAATACCATGACTGGTTCTGAAATAGCCTGTTGAAATGCCTTGTGTCTGCCTGGTGCAGACAATATGGCTTTCTTCAGATAATTCCTGGCTAGGTTTCCCCTGAAAGATCTATTTTCCACTGGAAAATATTTTCAAGGAAATTATATTCAATTCAAATACATTATCATAATAATATGCATATCTAAAACCTGACTAAGCCAAGCTGCCCTTAGCTGTGGGAACAGAGGAGGCCATATTTAGGAATATAAATTACTTCAGGAATATGTCTCTGTGCCCTGGGACTGCTCCCAAGGAAGACACGTGGGTAATAATTAAATGCAAAACTGGAAGTTATCAGGTTAATTGAGAAATAATATCCAAAACCTCAGACATATCTAAAAGATGGTCAAATCTAAAAGATGGAGTTTGGGAAGGATAAGCCTGAGATGAATAGTAGGATTTTCTCAAATTCAAATCACTAGAACCATTCATTCATCCATCCATTCATTCATTCATTCATTCATTCATTCAACATTGACTAGATGCCAGGTGCAGTTCTTTCTTTCTTTTTTTTTGGTAGTTTTTTGAGACAGAGTCTCACTTCATATTTCAGGCTGGTCCTGAACTCAGCAATCCTCCTGCCTCTGCCTCCCAAGTGCTTGGATTATAGGTGTGAACCACCACCCCCAACACTGTTGTATGTGGTACTAATTGCCAGTGGGTGTGAGTCTCCATGCCCAGTTTTGTTGTATGTGGTTATCTGGGATCGGTCCTTGCACTTGCAAGACTGGCACTGAAACCACTGAGCTAAATCCTCGGCCCCAGGTGCAGTTCTACGTGTTGGAATTACCTGGGAAAGTGGTCAGACCAAGTCTCTGCTCTCATGAGGTTTACATCTGCCAGTAAGGACAGATGGAACCAGGAAATAAAGAAAGAGGCCATCTCTATCAGATATGTGCGTTGCAAGAAAATGGCACCAGCCTTGTTTCTCTCAGACCCATGAGCAATAAGGAGCAACTCAAAGGCATCTGAGAAATCTGTGCTCCCCTCTTCTCTTCGATCTTCTAGGGCTTAGCAAAAATCACACTTTGGCTGAATATTTCTTTCTTTCAGAATGTGATAAGCCACTGTTCCAGTTCCTTGATTTGGAATTCTTTCCCCACGATGACACAATCTAGCCCTTCTGTCACCCAGTATGCTCAGTGCCAGGCCCCTCTCTCAGGGCCATGGGGCCACTATGAGAAGAGACAGTCTTGTGGGGATGGACTTTAACAGCTGAGTCCTAAGGGGAGGTCCTTTGTTCATTGAGAGTGTTTTGGGGTGGGGACTCCTGTCAGAACCCTGGTCCCTGTTATAGAAGAGTCAAACTGGACACCACTCAGCTCCCTACTTCCTGGTTCCAGATGTAAGGTAGCTCCTGAAACCTCTCCTGCTGTAGTTAGACAGACAATCGGCAGAACTCACCACCATGAGCCATATCTTCTTCCACTGGGCATCTTGCTCACTGATGGCAGCACAGGGCTTCCTGCCAGAGATTTGCAAGGGCACATACTTTGGCTCCATCCTTCATCAGCATCACATAGTCACTCACCTTTGAGCTTCCATCTCAAGGGCAGCACTACGTGGGCTTTAGAGTTAGACCAATCTGAGATGAAACTTGACTCAGCCTGACCCCAACCTCTCCCAGCCTCATTTTCGTCATGTGCAAAAGGCATCAGATAATAGTGCTCAACTTGGCAGGATGAGTGTGAAGTGTGCCAATAGGTTCAAAGACTACCACATAGCTCTCAGTAAATATTATTTACAGTTACAGGTTGAGCAGCCCTAATCCCAGAACTCAAAATGCCCCAAAGTCTAAACCTTCTCGAGCGCTGATATGATGCCATGAGTAGAAAATTTCACATCATGAAACTTTGTTTCAGGCACAAAATTAATAAACATATTCTGCCAGATTAACTGCTGGGTAGGAGCAAATGGTACATATAAGACATAAATTAATTTTGTGTTTAGACTAGTTCTCATCACCAAGACATCTCTCATTATATATGTATTTTTCATATATGTATTATACCTATATATGCAAATATTCCAAAATCTGAAAAAAAGACAGAAATCTAAAACACTTCTGCTCCCAAACATTTCAGACAAGGCATAAGCAACCTCTTTTGTTGTTATTATCTATTTAAACAAAGATAGAACCAGCTATTTTGGAGATAAGACATGAAAACGTAAATGTGGCTGGTAGACAGTAGATAATTACATATCATCTTTGCCCTTCTGCTGCCATCTCCAGTCCTAAGTAGGCAAAGGAATGGGGACTTGGGGTGAGGTGCTCAGACTGAGGAAGCTGAGGGGGAAAGGTCAGTGCTGTGTGTAGGTCCAGAAAGTAAGAACCTGTTCATAGCAAAACAAGGTGTTGCATACCTACAATCAGCACTCTGTGAGCCTAAAGTGGGAGGATCCCAAGTTTGAGATCAGGCTTAGCAAGTTGGAGACTTACTAACACTTTGTCTCAAAATTTAAAAATTAAATTAAAAGGTCTAAGGGTGTAGCTCAGTGCAAAGACCCTGGGTAAAATTTCTCCACACATCACACACACACACACACACACACACACACACACACACACACACACACACACGAGACCAATCCTGCTACACAAGTTGCAATATTTCCATTGAAGAAAGCATATCTTATGTCTCACCAGTGGCCTCACCCAGGAGCGTGTTCCTTTGCTAGGGGATCCCTCCAGGGCAAATAGCTTTGGCTGCTATGACCACTATGCCAAAGATGCTTGTTGCCTCTAAGTAATGCAGGGTGTGTGCCCTTGTAGACTGAGGCTCAGGAGGCTTATACAGTTTTGCATTTTCCTTCAACACAGAGAGAAAGAGAGAAAACCAAAAGGAAAACTGGCAGCAAGGACACTCATCTCTAGTTAAAAAAAAATTCAATAAAGGGAAAAATTATTTAAATCAGCAATCCTGAGGAAAAAAATGTGGAAGTCAATTTTATTCATAAAACAACTGATTTACAGCGTTCTAGCTAAGAGCAGCTTTTAACTCAAGCCTCTGAGATCCTATTTATTATTCAGTAAAATTCAAGATTAATAAAGGTATCTTTAATACTAATACAGCAGCAAGAACTAATATATGTAAAATAATTATTATGAAAAGTATTATCAATATTTTGGGAAAATAATGTACATACATAATGAATGAATTCTGCCCCTGGGTTTAGGCTTATATCTTGGCCTGATTTTGCAAGAAGAAGTTCTGCATTATGATGAAAGGCAAAATGATCACACATTACAGCTGAGATTTTTTTTTAATCACCACTTAGAAGCCTGTCTCCTAAACAGTAAAAAAATTACACATGCATACATATATATTTCATATATGCATGCATATGGTGAGACTGATTGTTCTTTTAATGTTAAAAAACACCCAAACCACACACACACTGCTGTCAAAATGACAATGATTGGCCTTAGAGAAGTAAATTTTAAAAAATTTGATAGTCAAATACTACAAAGAAAACTATCATATTGTAGGCAGAAAAAAAGAGAGAGTTTCTCTGACTTACTTTTTAATTTAAACCTTTTTGTGGCTAAGATACTCTGCTGTTTCTCAAATAGCATGTACAAAGCAAAATAGAAAACTGCTCTCATTGTCATGAGCCACTGAGGAACTTTCCAGATTTAAAGGGTCCACTTTCCCCAGCTCCTCTGCCAGTTCAGATTTCAGGAGGAAAAAAAAAATCTAGTTTAATTCAATCAACATGCGGGTTCCTTGTACCAAACCTAATGAAAATATAAAGAAAATTGGAGAAGGTGCCTTCCTTAGAGAGCACAGATCACAAAATACAATACAAAAAGAGATCTCTGGCAGCATAATCAAGTCACACATTTTATAGATATGGACACTGAGGTTTAAAGATGTCAAATTCATTCAAAACTGAATTTCCTTACATCAAGGCAGGGAACTTTCTAGAATTCCATCCCCACCCTATATTCCAGTTTTGTCAAGGCAACCGGTGAAGGTGTAGGGACCTCTGATGCTGTCAACTATTTCCACTTAAAATCTTGCCTTCTCCAGTGAAGCACGGCTGGGGGACCTGGGGACCAACCGGAAATGACTCAGCCTAGACCCTTCTCTGAACAACAAATCAGCTTAGTGCTGACTAGGTGCAGAGGGTGATGCTCATTACCCTCAACAGCCTCTGCACTGCTCTGTGGACTTGCAAATGTGAAGGCTCCCACCTTCAGTGGTCCCTAAGACAAGGCACGCATGTTTAACGTCATCTAAAGAAAACACAAGTTTCCAAACATTGGCTAGCTCTGGAATTTATGTGCAAGAACTCATGTTTGAGAGGTCTTATTTCTTATGTTAAATGACTATACCATAAATCTTACAAAGTGTATAAATCAGATTTCACTCCAGCCCCATGAGTGAGGCTGGGACCGATTTACGGCCAGGCGTGGGAGAGGAACAGAGGGTTTTATTTGCTTTACCACCTGGCATTTACACACTGAGGAGCCTTGGGGAGCTGGCCTGTAAGGGCCAGGGAACAAGCCACGAGGCTACAATAAATCCACTGGTGACTGGTAACCCTCTTAGGGTTAAGAACTGGGACCCAACCACAAAGACGTGCTGTCTGGTGGAAGATGCTTAATGCTGTGCAGGGCTGGTGTTAGACTGGAGATGCCGAGTGATGTCCGCTATACTTTGCTTGGCTTCAGACGGCCAGTTTTTAATAGAGAGGATCCTTTGTTGGACTTTCACCATTTTGTTCATAGTATTTGGAGATTGGAGACCAGTGTGAAACGTTTTAAGGGTAATTGTTAGGAATTTGAACTGACAAGAACTTGCCTTCAAGAATCCCAACCCATGAGGGGCTTTTAGTGAATCCTGTCATTGATGTAACAATCATCTATTATGTAAATACTTAGTAAGCATCTACTGAGTGCCAGGTGTGACCTCTCATGGCGAGTACAATCTGATAGGGGCAAAGAGCAAATAAACAAATAATAGGTCAGATGACAACAAGTGCAGAGAGGAAAATGAAGCAGAATGGTGATGGTGATTTATTAGACAGAGTGGTCAGGAAATGTCTGTGACAAGGGGACCACTAATTAGAGATCTGAGTGAAGAAAAGAGCCATGCAGACCAGAGAGACAAGAACGATGAAGGCAGAGGACAGTCAACACAAAGGCTGGAGGGAGAGACAAGAGTGACATCTTTAAGTGGAATGAGTGAGATAGGATGTTAGAGAGGAGATTGGAGAGTGACGGGGGACCGGATGGTGCAGAACCTTGTGGGCCACAGAGAGGATATGGTTTTTACTTCTCCATGAGACGGACAGAGAGTGAAGAAACCACACAGTGTAACTATGCTTTGGAATGTCATGCTCTTCATGGAGGACAGAGCACTGGGAGGCAAAGGTGGGAGCCAGAACATCTCACTTCCTACTATTGCGATAGTTCAGAACCTACAACAGTCAGTGATGAACTCCTTCCCTCTGCTTTAGTCTCGACTCACTCCATGCACCTCACTAACCACTAACCTTTTTCTCACTAACCACTGGATCTATTTTAAGAAAAGCAAAAGACACAGCACCCTGGATAATCTGAAAAAAGACACGGTATCTGAAAAGTCTTAATTTCAGGAAGCATACACAAGAGCTCTTCCTTTTGAGACACAGTGAGGAAACTAGTTCCTTTCCTTACAGCAGCATTAGCCTATAGTACATTGTTTCTGATGATTTACTTAAGACCAATTTGTTACCCAGTTATCCACTGGTTCCAGCTTCTGAAGAGAGTCTACTGGAAGCCTGTTTACCAATGTATCAAGCAAATAATGCCTGGACCTCGTTGAACTTAATTAAAACTAAACTAGACTCCACGGAAAGAAAGGAGAGAGAGAGAGACACAGACACAGACACACAGAGAGATAAACTTCTCTTACCCTGCTATTTCTCTTACCCTGTATTTTTTTCCAGCAAATTAGTTTCCGGCTGTGGAAGTGTATTGGGAAGAACACTTAGGAGTGATTACTAAGAGAGGAAGGTCGGGGTGAGGGGACCATCAGGACAGTGAAGAATGGGGCCAAATGGGAGGGAACGGACAAATTAATGATTAAGGAAGATTTTTTTTCTTCTAGGAATCGTGTCCAGCCTGGCCTCCCCGATTTGAGTAATCTTTCACTGTCAAGAGGGGCTGGGAGATTGATTCAATTAAGATTAGCAGAGTGGGGAAATGGCATGGGTTCGCTTTGACGAGTACTGTCTTCTCTCTTGTCTCTTGGTGCTGGTGGCCTGAACATAGGTGAGGTTTGGCTCTGTCAGGTCATAGCGAGATGACGCAGGCTTCTAGAGTGGGGTTCTTGGGGCCGGGACCAGATTGGAGAGGTGGCATTTCTTTGTTATTTTCCTCTGAATTAGCTCCCATTTGCTTTTCTTGGGTATGATTTCCTTATAATTAGCTAGTTCTTCTAAGGAGGTGGAAAACTCTGGTATGTGGGGGTCAGTGCTGGGTACAATTCCTTGAAGCAAATACATGTAATTGGAGTCTCATTAATTCTGAGGCGGTGCCCAGGTGCCCTCTGTGATCCATCCGAGGGATGGTGGAACTCTCCAGGACATGGGAGCATGTCTGAAACAAAGAGGGGCAGGCAGTCTGCATCTGCTCGCAGAGAATCTCACAAGGCTTGAGGTCCTGGGGTGCAGAAGAGGGAGGGGTAAAACCCCTTCATTTCATCTCATGGCCACGCAGAGGAACCAAAAAATGATCCAGTGCTGTGAATTTCTACCCAGTGGGCCTTGGCGGAGAGAAGCCACTGGCAAATGCCTCAGATAAACATGCATTGTGAATTGCCACCACTTCTAAATTTGTATTCAGACTCTGTTGCTTGATAAGTTTAATGAAAGTGGTACTTTCCATGAGGTCCCTGGTGGCATTAGTTCACATTACAAAATCATTATACATAATTTGACACTATTGTGCACCGTTAGCTTAGGAAAAAAAGCTTGTTTTACAGCTCTGGGGACAGAGGTCCCTCCAGATAAGGTTGGGCTTGCGACTGAGGGAGAGAGGAGTGAAGTCCCTCCCTCTGGTTAATAATGAGGACTTTGATGTGTGATGTAGCTACTCCCTTCCCACTCATCAAGACAGATATTTAGTCCAAGGGAAAAAAAAATAATTGAGTTACTCTTGTAAAAAAGCAACCATTGAGCACGTGCTGAGCTCTAGTACTCTTAAAAGCAAATATTTAATCTGCATTTTAAAGGTACATTTTAACACCACCAATCTCTATTTTGTGTGTGTGTGTGTGTGTGTGTGTGTGTGCGTGTGTTGTGTGCGTGTGTGTGTGTGCATGCACACACATATGTGTTTTTCTGAAACTTGCTGCTCAGGGATCCAATGCAACTCACCAATGTTGTTCAACATTGTTTCACGCAGCTCACAAGAGGCCGCCATTTCTACGGCCTGTGTAAGTGAAGCCTTACCGGTTCTTAGAAATTAAAATATATCCACACCACTTACAAAGTAGCCTGGGACTCTGAGTTTCTTAGCTCAGTGTCTGGCACCCTGACCTTTCCCCAGCATCTGCAGGAGATTCTGGGACCCTTATCTAGGAGGTTAATACCCAGCATCTGGAGGCAGACAGGCTGTTATGGACTAAATTGTATCCCCCCCAAATTTCTCTGTTGAAACTCTAGCCCTCAATGTGCCTATATCTAAAGATAAGGCCTTTGGTGGAGTAATTAAAGTTAAGTAAGGTCATAAGTCATAAAGGGGAACATAAATAAATGAGCCCTAATGGGACTCAGATATGACTGTGTGCTTATAACGTGACAAAGAGACACCAGGGGTCTTGATCTGCACCCAGACAGAAGGCACAGCAAGAAAACACCACCGGCAAGCTGAAGAGAGAGGCTTTACCTGATACCAGCACTGGACCTTGACCGTGTACTTCCAGCCTCTGGAACCATAAGCCTGATTTATCTTCTTCAAGCTTCCCAATTTACAGGGTTTTGTGATGGCAACCCAGGCAGGCTGGTGCCCTGGCTATTCCTATGTGTTCATTCCCCTGCCTCATATGTCAGGTAAAATAATCACCCCTTGATATCTCCAGGGCAATGGGTCCAGGAGTCCTCCTCCTGGATACCAAACTTCATGGATGTTCAAATCTCTTATATAAAATAGTGTGATATTTGCATATGACTTATGTGTATCCTCTAGTGTGCTGTAAATCATCTTTTCATTATGCATAACACCTAGCGCAATGTGTACATTATGTAAATAGCTGGCATTGTGTGGTATAGGGAATAACATTGGAAAGAGAAAGTCTGTATGTGTGCAATATAGTCACAACTGATTTTTAATATTTGCAGTCAGTAATGTGATGAATCTGCTCATGTAGACACAAAAGTCAACTATACTTCATTCCCGCCTGCTTCGCTCCCTTTCCTGCAAAACGAACTCATTCACTTCTTCCAGGTAACTTTCAAAGCTGCCTAGTACATGATCAAAATTGAGCCTCTGAGAACTATCTCCAGGGTCCTAGAGCCCACTTCCTCCTGTCATCTGTCACCTGTCCCTTCTTCCCACCAGCACAGATGCTCCTTTGTTTGGAAGATGATATCTGTACCAGTCAGTATTTACTCAAGAGAAAGAGTGAAAACACAGGACACAAAAATACATAAGAATTTACAAGAACGGTTTCCAATGGCCACCAGAAGAGTTGGATATAGAAGACTGCAGAGGGTTTGTATGAACACTGGAGACCTGAGCAGCCAGTCAAAGGTCTGGAGCTCACTGCAATGTCCCATGAGATTCTGCAGCAGTAGGCTGACAGTCTGCAATGGAAGAAGGCTGAAGGATCTAGCCTGGAAGCCAGGAGATGACATCCAATGTGAAGGCAAAGACTGCCCCTCCTCTGAAGATCAGAAGCAGATCCATCTTTCCCCATTTCCCCTTTATACCATCCAGGTGATAAGCTTCCTTCAGACAGATCTTAGGGTGTGGAATGGCCGAGCCAATTTAGTTGAGCTTCTCTTATTCAAGTTGACCCAATCGATCAACC
Source organism: Petromus typicus (assembly GCA_004026965.1). Taxonomy (NCBI): domain Eukaryota; kingdom Metazoa; phylum Chordata; class Mammalia; order Rodentia; family Petromuridae; genus Petromus; species Petromus typicus. Next base: position 112,293 of record PVIR01000726.1, on the reverse strand, counting down.
ATCACAACGCCTCTCACCTGGACACCTTTGGCAGCCTCATGAAGACCTCTCCCTGTAGCAGGCCTTCTCACCACACCTGTTCATCCCTCCACAGTTGAAATGACCTTCCTAGAACTTTGATCATGGCATCACTCTGCTAGAAACTCCTCAGTAGATCTCCATTGCTTACAGGATGAAACCAGACACCACAAGGTCAAGATTTGGCTTCCAGCTATTCCATATGCTGTTCCTGGTACCTAAAACCAGCCTTCCAAGCCTTTCCCTGAGCCAACGCTCTTTCTTCCCTCTTAGTGATGAAACTGTACAAGGCTGGAGGTTGTTACTCTGATGTTCTTGAATACTCTCAGGGGTAAAAAATCTCAGCCTTTCAGGTTGAATCTCTTCTTATTGCAGTAACTCTTTTTCTCCTTGTTCATGTTCCAACTTCCATTCCAGACATTCAGATTTTCTTCACTCCTTGAAAGTTGAAACATTATCATCCTTGTTCAATGCTGAACTCATTGCCTATAGTGCCAGGCACAGAGTAGGTGTTGTATGATGTACACATATGTTGTTAGCAAATGTTGGACAACTAAAGGAAGTAATGTTTGAAGTAGAATCTTAAAGCTAAAGGAAACTCTATAGAGGGTCATCACTTTACAGATAGAGCAACCTCAGCAAACCAAAGGTAAAGGCCACAGTCACAAAGCACGAGTGACCGGCTGGCTGGGACAGAATCTATAGATCTTCATCATGTCAAAAGGACTAGAATCAAACTGGCAACCTCAGTACATTTTCAGAGATTATCTGAGTAGGAAGTCAATAGACCCTTTCCCCAAAGGCATCGCTGGGATAATGCAAACTTCAGCAAACATCCATGCCAGAACATGTTCCCATTTATCCAAGTCAGTAGGATGTGAGATTGATGAGATTCTAAATGGTGTCATGTTCTGGGCATTCGTAACTTGGACCAGAATTCAGGAAATCCTGTTTGTCTCTGAGAAGGAGACAAATGTGCCTGGAAAATTCCCGGAGGAAAGTGGGCATCAAGAGGAAGCTCCATCTCTACAGACCAAGTCCACCCTAAATCAGATGGAAAAATGGACTCCAGGATAGTCCATTCGTGTTCCAGAAGATTCCTAGGATAAGTTATTTTGGAGTGGAATGGGCACTTTGAACATTGTCGAGGCTCCAGGCTCTCACCCATCAGGAAATACTTTTAACCCAAAATTCTTCCTCATTCTTGAGGTCCCAAACTCTCCTACAAAGAAGAAGTACAGATGCTTGTCTCATCTCAAAGGAAATATTCACTCTCCAGTCAGGAGAGAGGAAGGTGGGTCTTTCCCATAGTCGACAGGAAAAGAGATTCTGTGAGACAGATGGCATAGACAGTCTAAATGATCCAACCACACAGAGACAGTAGGACACAACCCCAGTGACTTTCAAGGTCAAATGGGAGAGAAAAAAAAAAATCTCATTCCAAGAACCCTTGAATAAGGAAAAAAACAACATAAAAACATGTTAAAAATTCTCAGTCTTTTTTCTCTTTTTCCTTTCCTCCATTTTGTGTTCTTTTTATGCCTTTGGCCCCACAGTAGAGGTGGTGCACTCAGTGATAAAGCACAACAAAGACCACAGTGACTCCGCCCACTATTTGCTGAGAGTTGTACAAGCTCTGCTCTAAGTGCCCGCTCTGGATTTTTCTCAGTGAATCTTCTCACCTCCAGACGAGAAGTGCACTCAACATTCCTTTTCATAGGTGAGATCACAGAGATTCAAGAGGAACCCAAGGTCCTAGAGTTAACCTAGTGTTGAGCCAGAATCTACATTGATATCCCTGTCCCAGATCTTCTCCCAACCCCTGGCCCTTAGCATCAGATGGAACTTGGAGCAATAGCCTTGGGGTACCCCAGCCATCTCAGTATGGGTACCTCCCTCCATTGGCACCCACGGAGCCCCTCTCATGGCATTTTCTTATCTGTGCTCTAAGCTGGTCTCCACGATTCAACGACTCCACTGTGCAACCAAAAGGACCCACTTACCAACAAAATGGTGACCCATAAAGGTTTCGAACTGCCCCTGTACCAGATGACCTCGTGGATCCTACTTCTTCCAGAGTTCCCAAGCTCCGACATAGGCAGTGGAGAGGGGACAGCCTGACCAGAGAGAGCTGCCTCATTCACAGAGCCTAAAGGCAGGTTCAGCAAGCTTCAGACTTTCACACACGTTTGTTCTGCACCTGAAAACTTCGTCGAGATTTTGCATTCTGCTACAAAATCATCTGTTCCCAAGAAAATAGAAAATAATATTTTAATGGTTCATTTTGAAATGAAACAGATGATCTCAAACAATGACCCGTATGAAGCCAGGAGCTATATTCCATATCAGAGAAGGTGATTTGTTTGAGAAGCTCAGAAAGAGTCCAACTCCCACTTCCCCTTCCCACATTTCAGCAAAGAAGATGGAGGCACAGGGAGGTGGGTTCAGTCGCTGAACAATGCGCAGCAGAGCTGTCTAGAATTCACATCTTTTGAACAGCGACCTAAGATTCAAATACCACTTCGACACAGTGGCAGCAGCCCAGGTAGTGGAGCTAGGAGTGCTGGAGCATATCACCCCTAATGTAGTGGATGGGACTGGCACCCCCCATATCCCTCTTCTTTTTGCTTTAGTTTCCAAATTTTAAAATGGAAATGGTAACAGCACCAATTCCACAGTTCAATATAGGGTTAATCGAGACACTGCCTGTGCCTGGAACATAGTATTTATTCAGTAAAATGTAGCCTTTAATGCTACCATCATGTACTTTAGAGAAAGGGCTCCCTGCCTCTGTCCAGGATTCCTTTCCAAGACCACCACACTCAGGACACATCACAAGAACATCTGCACTAGTTTAGATGGTGTCCTCTGCCTCCATGGGTTGGCACAAAGCTCTGCTAAGATAACAACACCCCCACCCAGAGTGCCAGGAACTGAGCCTCATAGGAAGTGAGCACTCAGCTTGCTCATCAGAGGAGCTGTGCGTGTGTGTGTATGTGTGTGTATGTGCACACGCGCGGGAGGTGTTAACCACTCAATCTACAAGTCATTTACACACTGAGGGAGGACATCCACCTCCTCACAGAAACAGGCTCCAAGTCGTCAGACTCTACATGGGTTTTTGCTCCAAAGGAACCAAAAATGGAGCAACCAGCATGAGGTGAGTGACATGAAGACAGCAGTTTGTCCTGGTGTCACAGGGGGGAAACTTCTTAATCCAGCCAGAGCCGACTTTTCCCTCCTGGATCAGCATCAGCCCCCTTTCCCGGAAGGCCAGTGAGACCCGGCTCCCAGAGCCCTCTGGCTCCATTCAAAATCCCCTTTTCAGAACTGTGGCAGTTTTATGGCCTTTAATGACCTCCCATTGTACCCTGATTGCCAAGCAGGGCACACGTAATGACCAAGCAGCATCACTTAGGCCTTATTCGGATGACAATGGCCAGAGCGGCCAGCTCGCTGTTTTGACATGAGCAGGGTCACAGGGAAAGTTTTCAGGCGGGTGACTTAAAGAGTCCTGACCAGCCAGCACCCTGCACTCCTCAGTTGCTGAGGCTCGGACAAAAGAATGAACTCTGAACTTTTCTTTTGACGGATGGAGGTCATTAAAACTGTGGTGGGGGCCCCTTCAAAGGCAGGTGTAGACCAGGCTGTCCCTCAAAGCGCCTAATAAAGAGAGAACAGGCGATTGTGTGGGATTCTGAGGAGGGGACTTCTGAGAGATTCACTCAAGTGGTTCAAAGAAATCAATGAGCTGCTCCAGCCGATTGACAGGGGCCAGAAGTGCCCTGGCCATCCCTCTACCATCCTTTGAATGGGTGGCTGCCCCAATTGTTCCCAGACAGGGGCCACCACAATAAATGCTTCGAGTCCTTTCATGGGTACCCTGGGCTCTGGGGCCATAGCCAACAAGAGAATCCAGAGACAGCATCACCATTGAATCACATTTTCAATTCTAGCCATTTTAATAAAGTGCCGAGAGATCTCCAAGCAGCTTAAAATATTAAAGGTTCCTTTTAAACATCTGGAAGATAACATCTAATTACTAGATAGTGCTCCAGGTTATTAATATGTAGTCCCATTAATCCCACCCAACACAAACAAACAGCAAACAAAACCTCTTCCCAAGAAGTCTCGTCTTCCCAGAGCACAGAGCACCAGTTGGAAAGAAGAGCCCCCACAGTAGCTTCCAGACAACCCCTGCCCCCCCACCCCTCATTCCCACCACAGCACAACCAGCTGGGGCCACATGCTGCCCCTGGAGGGGCAGATCCAGAAGTGCTGACCTCCTGGCAGTCGGCAGGACAATCAGCTAAATAGATTGACTGCAAATGACTCGAGTCATCGAAGTTCAACCATGAAGGGAAATGAAAGCTTGGGGAATTTCACCTCCCGTTTCTATTTTTTTCAAAAGGTGTTTTTGCTTTTCGCAAAAGGGTCAGGAATTTTGATCCCAAAGGTCTGAGTGGGAAAATAAATGGCTTTGGATAAGCTGGAAGCTGGGTCTTGGGGGAGTGGTATGCTGAATGCATCATTAGGATCACTTGCTCAGCGCATTACCCACACATGTACACGGGCCGCGCAATCCAGCACTCCCTCTTCTCCCGCCAGGGCGATGGTTATTAAGGGTAATGCGATCGGATGAGAAGGCGGTGAACGGACGACCACAAAGCACAGAGGAAGCAGCTGTGGAGACAAGTAGAGGAAGGTCCCACCCCCCTAAAATGTGCCCACGAGGTAGAGCCACATCCTTTGCATTATCCAAGGACAAATCACTGTGGGTTCTTGAACAGTTGGCGGTGTCAGCATAGCTGAAGGAAAAAGTGATGACTCACAGACGCCAGAGGGGGCGCGCGCGAGCCCATATCCGACGGAGGTCCAAGCTAACCTTTCTGGCCTCCTGCTCTACATTGAAGCCCAAATAAAGAGGCCGCAGCACTGTGGCCACTGAGCCACACGGAGAAGGACTGACGAGCCTTCAGCAACCAGGAGAGCTTCACCTCCCTCCAGATCCCCAGAGATAGCAGTCTGATTCATCCTGGTAGTGAGTCACTGCGAGTCACAGACCTTTTGAGCCTTTATGAGCAGTGTGTTGGAGATGTATGATTGTTGGGGAAAGAATCTCTCTACCCTCTGAAAGTTCATAAGTGAATATGTAAAATAAACAGACAGTAGGCAGGGTAACAGGGGATACCATTTTCGTTACATGCAAAGCAAGGGAGTCCCATAAAACATGAGACCCCAAAGTAGGATAGGATTACTGACGCAAATATACTAGTCTCCCCTTATCTCCAGGGAGACGAGTTCCAAGACCCCAAAAGATGCCTAAGCCCTAACTATGACTTTTCCTATGCATACATACCTATGATAAGGTTTGATTTCTAGATCTAGTACAGTAAGGGATTACAAACAAGGACTGATAAAAAAATTGAGCAATGATAATGTATTATAGTAAACAGGACTTAAAATTTATGAATTGTTTATTTCTGAAATTTTCCATTTAATCTTTGTGGACCATGGCTAGCTGCAAGTAAGTGAAAGTGCTGGAAGCAAAACTGTGGGGATGAGTACATAGATCCTTCTGAGTTCCTGAGCTTTGGAAAGGAGAAAGGTGTCACAAGAAAGGGCTTGATGACAAAGGCCATCCAGCTGGGCAGTGGCAGAGCCTCTCAGGTATTGAACATGCTCTCGAAGCAGCCTCCTTCCTGGTGGACTTACCTCGCTGACGTAGATCTCCTTCAGAGAGGCAAATTTCTTTTACAAAAAGAGAGCCTGAAAGAACAAAGAACTACCCCCCTTTGAGAAAGTTTCTCAAAATAGCCAGTTCAAAATACGCCAAAGAAGTATATCTCGGGGTGGCACATTCTGGTCTGCTATATTCATGTCTTACTGTGCTATATCCTGAGCCTCTTAGATGAGTAAGACGGACACAGCCCTCATCTTCACTGGGAAGATGGAGGTTAAATAGCTCATTACTCAAACAGTAAGCATGTTTAGAAAGGCTGAGAGGGTAAAAATAGTGTTAAGAAGACCTACAGCAGAGAGCCTGCCAGACCGGTGTGTGGGGAAAGAGAGGAGAGACTTGGTCTAGGATACTGGGAGACCCCTGGGCAGAGAAGCAGCACACATGAAGGTTCCACAACCGGGCATGAGCTTGGACTTGCCTGACAGGACAGAACCATCCACAGGGAATGGCAGGGAGCTTCCATGCTGGCTGCTACGGTTCTCTGCATAGTGTGAAGTCCAGGGTCTAGACCGAGCTGGGAGGTGGGAGTCATGCACGGCAGGATTGGCACTTTGCTTAAGGGCCATAGAAAGAGGGAAGAGGAAAGGGGGCAGAGGGAGGGAAAGAAAAAGAGAAGAGGAGAAGAGGGAGGAAGAGAGAAGAGGAATAAGAGAGACAGGGACAGGAGGGCGAAGAAGAAAGAGGAAGAGGAGGATGGGAAGAAGGGAGGGTGGAGAAGAGAGCGAGTGGGTCAGAGGAGGAAGAATAGCTTGGAAAACAAATTATATTGCTTGATTGATTAAATCCTATCAGGAGTTGGGTTAGACACATCTGAAAATATCTACAAGATGACGTTCTGTCCAATTCCTAGGCCTTATGAATCTGCCCCAGAGTAGACATTCACCAGCAACCTCTGGGCTCGGTTTATCCAACATCCTCTTATGGTTTGCAAGAGAAATCAATCCAAGGAGTCCCTTGACTTAGTTTAGGGATAACCTGTATCTCTTCTCTCTAACCATCTGCTTCTAAGCATGTTTGTTTGTGGAAAGGTTAAAGTCAAATCTACTAATGACTCCATTTAGTCATAACCAGCACCTAGTTGACATCTCCCACAGTTTAGGGACAGTACCACAAACAGAAAACTCATGTAATTTCCATGACAACAGAGTCATGCTATTGTTATTTTTATACCTATTCTATAAAGGAGGAAACAGAGGCTCCAAGAGACTGCTTGTCCAAAGTCATGCACGGGTTTTTGTTTTTTGAAGGAACCAAGGATCATTACCACATGAGCTAAACCTCCAACCCTTAAGTCATACAGTTTAAAAAGGTCGGTCCATGCCAGGCATGTTGGGGCAGGACTATAATCCCATCTATGTAGAAGGCAGAGAAGGAAGATCTGAGTTCAAGGCTAGCCTGGGGACCTTAGTGGGATGCTGTCACAAAAATAAAAAGATAAAAAGAGATGAGGGTGACCTTGTGGTAGGTTGCCTCTAGACTTTTATCCCCAGGATGAACCAAAACTAAAAAAGTGAAAAAGAAAGAAAGAAAGAAAAAGAATGGGTGATCTGTCTGTACTTCATACTCAGTCTGGCTCTGGAATCTCTTCTTTTTGCCCCTAATACTGTTCCATGTCTTCCCTGGGAGATGGGAAATGAGTCTGTTCCTTGCACGTCACACTGAACTCTGATGTCTCTTTGGGTCAAGACAGAGACTGCGAACCTGGTATCCACTCCCCAGCCCCATAGGGCAGGAGGTCCCCTGGCTCAGGACGCCCCTGCCGCCTCTGTGCTTGGAGGGGCCCCGGGATACACAGTGCCCAGACTGGCTCTGCACATTTCCAGGAAACGTCTCAGTTAAATACGCAGACATGTTTAATTGCAGGGGCTCAGGCAACTTGTTTATCTTCCTTAAACACTGGCGGGGTGGTTCTCGTTTGTTATCTGGGGTGTGAAATGGAGGCTGACAACAATTAATACCTCCTCCCAGGCAGCGCGGCGGCGCTCTGACGGGAAGCCGTATCCTTCCGAGCAGGCTGCTGAGGAGGTGGCGGGCCTGGCTGTCACTCAGGATCCGAGGGGGAGAAGAGTGACAGCGGCAGCTGACGGCCCCTCCTGCCGCCTCCGGAGAGGCCCCCATGATAAAGCATCATGCTTTGTGGTGTAATCAACTTGCTATACATGCTTTACCTCCTAATGAGCGCCGTGCTTAAACAAGTGTGTAGAGCACATCTGTCCCGGCCTGGGGACTCGAGGCTGTGTGACCAATTTTAGCATCTGAAAGTTAAATTAATGGTAAAGGGTTTAATTGTGAGTAAACAATACCGCATTAAGGAGCAGTAAACACGCAGTGGGGACCCACCGACCGGCTCTGGCATCACAGATGTGGCTGTCTCCATGTGACCGTTAATAGTGCTCCCCGCCTGGACCTTCTGACAGTGTCTGGAAACCCATTTGTCATCCAAATGGTCTGTCCCCTTCGCTAACATGATTTTGGCCCATGGTCCATTCGTGAGGGCCGGAGGGGTCTGTGTTCCTTGGAAGCCAGGCAGACTCCCATGGCAAGTGGAAAGGGCTGGGCAAGTTCCAGCGGCTGCAGTAAGGCGTGGGGCAGAGGGAAGCGCCCCTCTATCCAGGCAGCCTGCGCTGGTCCAGAGGAGGGAGCCTGCTTTCCACGACAGGCTTCGCACGATTCCAAAACCCGGTTTTAAAACCCCCTAGGGTGTCACCAAAGAACAAAGGATGCCTCAAAAACAAATTAAGTTCCCTTTAATTAAAGATCATAACATACGCCACAGAACATTCTGTCATAGTAGGGGGAAGGAAGGGACTGTCACATAAAATAAATAGGGCTCTGCAACTAAAAAAGAAAAAAGGGCATTCCACAGTGAGGGCTCTTCATCGCCCCGATGAGTTAGCAGTTCCCGTCCAAAGACCCGGGAAACGGAGCTGGGTCATCAATGTTGGGAGCAGAATGGAGCTAGGAGAGGGGATGGGGTTTCCCCACACTGTGAGCAAGGACTCTGGGGAAGGAGACAGGTGCTAGTTGTCCCTGTCTTCTTGACCGTCACCTATTAGGACGTGAGACAGTGCAAGGAACAAAGTCCTCACAAGGGGAGTTTCTGATGGGTCCAGCGCTCAGGACCAAGCTCTCCCGAGAGGGTATGACACCCTCTTGTCCCTCTGTGTGTCAATAGTCCCCACCAGCCAAGGTCTGTAACAGGTGATTCCCCACCTTGCTCTATCTCCTTTCTAGCCAAAGAAGGATGTGGAACAGCTCCTTGTGTCCCACCTGAACCTGAGAGAGGGGTTCATGGCTTCCCTCTGGACACCATATAAGCCCTGGCCCTCTGAGTGTGTTTCCCAGGAACCCCGTGAAAAAGGAGAACATAATAGCCAAGGCCAAGCATGGAGGCCTTAGGTTTCCTTCTCCCTTTAAACGTAGATATCTGGGATTTCAAAGGCTAATGGTCTCCTGAGTCCACACTCAGACTCCAGACTTAGAGTCACACCCCAGCTCTGTCTCTCTCACCTTTTCGAGGCCCAGTGTCTTCATCTGTGAAGTGGGACAGTTGAGCAGCACAACAGGGACAGGGCTTGGACCAGTGTGGGAGCACTCAATGACTGTGACATGCTGCAAGGGGCCCCTTATTTACAAGACCTAATAAACCAACTCAGGGCCACCACGTCGTCCAGATCATGATGGCACCGGGTTACTAAACCAGGCTGGTGAAGCTCTTTCCCCATGCCAATGATCCAGCCAGCTCACAGCCAAGTACACACTGCAGCCCCAGACCCTCTGGACGGCAGCTGCTGGGCTTGGAGGGAGACTCAGCACTGGTCCAGGGGGCACAGGGAACCTTGTCTGCTCCCAGCTCCAGAGCTTCAATCCTATTCTCAGGAGAGTCAACTCTGGCATCATGAAATCAGCCCCAAGTAGCTTTCCTACTATTATTTGAATTTTCTGAGCTAAATTTCTTAGAAAGTTTCGACCAAGTGTTGGCTCACTTTGCGTGTTACAAATACAGGTAATCTCGGGCCGGGGAGTTAGCTCAGTGGTTCCGGCGCCTGTATTGCAAGCGCAAGGACCCAGGTTCGATTCCCCGGTAACCACATAACAATACTGGGTGTGGAGACCCACACCCAGCAGCAATCAGTACCACATACCACAGTGCCGGGCGTGGTGGCTCACACCTGTAATCCCAGCACTCGGGAGGCAGAGGCAGGAGGATTGTGATGTGAGTTTGAGGCTGAGCTCAGGGCCAGCCTGAACCACAAAGCGAGACCCTGTCTCCAAAAACCTAAAAAAAAAAAAAAAAAAAAAAAAATACAGGTAATCTCACATCTCTGTTTCTGACAACTCTTTTGCCAATGAGTTTTTCTTTTCCTTTAAAATGACCCTTCATAATTTCCTATATGTGGCCTCAGCGAATCCATGTTCTCACAGACTCCAGAACTGAAAAACAGAAGGAGACCATGTGGCAGATTTGAAAGACAGGGCCAGGGACCTAACTAGGTCTGTGACAGCGGCTAGGATGAAGACCGACTATAATGCCTCTTCCTCCTCCTTGCCCTCTCCCTCTGGGCCACCCAGTTGGTGCCAATGTACAGAATGCCAGGTTCCTTCAGTAGAGATGTAGGGGGTATTTATTGGCTTTGCCATACAGATCAGGCCCTGCCGTTTCACCCCCACCCAAACAGCGTTGCAGACATTCGTGGTCATTGCCTCTTGCTGTGCGAGTTACTCCTGGACTGAGCTGTCTCCTCTGGCTCCATCTCTGGTTCTGAGCCTCTGGGATGGAGAGTGGCCTGTAACCCCAAGGAGCCCACCAGCATGTCCAGGAATAGCTGGGAACATCCCCTTTATTCACCCACTTGGGACTTGGGCCTGGTACCCTCCTGACTCTGGCTAGTTCCATCCTGGGCTAAAGGGAAGATGGAGCCAATCCAAACTGGGTTTTCAGCAGTAACTAGTAGATATGCAACAGATGTTTGAGCCCCTCAGAAGCGGAAGGAAACTTGGAAACCCTCTCCTTCACTGATTTGTTTCCAAACGTTTGTCTCTGCCGTGAAATTCTTATTTCAAATCAAATCTTTGGCTGGAGCCCAGAGCACTGAGCCACTCTGTTGAGGCCAGGCTGCAGGACCTGAACCTCGGCACCTGACCTCAGCTCCATCCTGGTCTCTTTCAGCACATCTGCTGAGTCTCCCCGGAGAACTGTCTGAAAATCTCTGGCTCCATTCTCCATTTAAGAAAACCATGGTCAGAGTGGTGGTCTGATTTGCAGCAAGTGCCACAGTGGTGAACAGACAGACACCACAAAACACAGCCACCATGGCACCAAGGGAAAATGTAGACTTGTCCTTACTGCCAAAGTCCCCATCATTCCCTGTGGCCCAGGCAAAGCATCACCTGTCCCTAAGATCTTGTCCAATGGACACTTGATATCTTTAAACAAGAAATTCACTTGTCTTCTCTCCCTTCCGTTTTTAGACACAGACTCCAGATTCAGTCATTGTAAATGTCTGGGAAAAATATAACCCTGAGAGAACAGGTGCTATTTTCCTCTCTCCTCTGTGACTTTAGTTTGCCGTTAAAGCCATTTCCACCACCTATTGATTTTAGTTTTCTACCGGTCTATGAATGACAACTTGAATTAAGACACACGGGCTGAGAAGCCACCAGGCAGTGCTAAATGGATGCCCAGTGCTCAGAGGCGGAGCACCTCCCGACTGACCTTGCAGCCTCCTGTGCTTCTCCATCCTCCCAAGGAGCCAAGGAGCCGGGGGCAGACACACCCCTGCCTAGGGTCAGGACAGCTCTACGATGAACCACAAGCTTGGGTCTCCTCGAGAGAACAGCCAACCCCAAGCCTCCTGACTCACTCAGGGTGAGGTGTTTGTTGAAGAAGTTGTATAGCTACGCACCACTTCCAGAAGAGGTAGTTTTGCTTCTTCCTCCACAGGGCAGGAAACGAAGACTAATTTTAACCTAATTCCTCCAGACTCACTTGTGAAAAGAAGATTCCCTGAATAGGGGCCTGGGTCTCTCAACTCTCCCTTCTCCCAACAATCCTTACCTTGCCCCAGTCTTGACAGACAGTACCCTTTAAGGACAGCTTAAAAGTTGCATTCATGATATATCTTATACCTTAATATATGCCATAAATTAAAAAGCATTGACACAAAACTCTTAACCTCGAAATGATGCTTTTACAAATCCATCTTAAGAACAGAATTAGGTAGGTGCATACTGTTCATACAAGGACATGTATTCCAGGTCTATGGACAATAGAAAAAATGAAAGCAAGCAGACTGTCCCCCAGGAGGGAACTAGCAAAAATGTCACATTGGATCTACTCCATTAGGTATTATGCAGTCATTTTCAAATGCTGGTGTTGAGTAATATTTATTCACATGGAAAAATGCTTATAATATATGTTGCCAAATAAATAAGAAAAGTCAAAGAAAATAATACATATGGTTTCCTTTTGTTTCGATTTAATCTTTATTGGTACATTATGAATATACATCATGATTGCATTCAACATTGAGAGTTTGTACCAGAATATGACATAACTTGATTCTCATTTTTTCCCTTTTCCCCCTGCCATGCAACCCCCCACTCCCTATATACATAATCTTTGTTTCCTTTTTTCTTTATTACCACATTCATTTTCCCCTTGTTATTTACCTCTGCACTCTCTTCCCTTTTAAATATTTTCTATTTCACAGTATCAACTATATATACTACAAATCATTTATATGGTTTCCTTTTGAAGAAAATTTTAATTAACAGTATATTTTCTTATTGGTATTTGAATAGAGGGGAGAAAGAAAAGGCAAGAAAGTAAGAAAGGAGGAGAAAAATTGACATGCTTCAATCTGTTAAGCGTTGGAGAAGGTTTAAGTTCCTTATCACTAATTTCTGGATGTATTAATTTGTAATCAGGAAAAAGGAGCTCTTTTCATGGAGGAAGTAGAGTTGCCTTAAATCAAAAATATGGCCCTGAAGAGTGTTCCAAGCTTTCAAAGCTTTTCAAAGAAAGCTTCTGTCACATCATTTCTGTAGCCTTTTCTTCTCAACAATAACCACACAACCAATATAATTATTTCATGTTTCCATATTGTTCTAGCACCCAGAAGGAGATACAGTACCATAATATAGAAAGCCCACCTCATGGTCCCTTGGGGAAGAGAAGGCCTACGAAATTCTTATTTGATCTCATGGGCAGAAAGGACAAAAGCAAGAGTGTGGGAAAGAAAGAGTCCCACTCACAGCAACAGTACACCCAGAACAAAGCTCATTTGAAGCCTCGGACATATCCCAAATCCTTGTCCAAGACACTGACTGGAAGTCAGACAGATGTAAGACTTTTAGCATTTAAGAAGTTGCTAAGAAGGTAATGCTAACCCTGTGGACTCAATGATAAATTTAGGGATCTGAGGAAGCTCTAAGCCTCTCTTAGAAAAATATATGTAAACATAATTTGTGACAGTTTCTGAGGGTTATGAGGCAGGAAGGTCATAGTCTATGGGGCCTCACCTTCATTTGTTGACCAGCACCAGTCAGCTTTGGATAAGAGCTTTCTTCCCCTCTTCCCACATCCTCAGACCCACCACCAAAGTCCCAACTCCTCCAAAAATGGACACTGAGACTCCCTGGAGAGAGGGAGATGGAGAAAGGAGGCACTGAGTGTAAGAGGTAGAGGCAGCAAGAGACCCATGGTAACACCGTCCGTCCATTCCAGATAAAGAGGGTGCCATCTTGTTACTCAGAACCTGACAGGACTTCCTCAAAAGCAAGAATATCTATGTGTTTTTTGCAAGGGTATTAAAGAAGGTGATTAAAGGGTAACCTAAGTCAGACCTCACACACACAGCATCCCAGCAGATTGGAGGCTTTGTCTTTCTGATCCCCTCAGCTGGTAGAGAGCCCAGGGCCGGCAACAAAAGGTGTTAACAGCCTGATCGGGAGGCCATGCTGATAGATGACCCTTTATGGTGATCGCTCTTGTGCGAATGGCAACTAGTTTTGATCAATTAGATTTTAATGTAAAGTGAAGCCCGGAGGGGGGGACAGCAAGCAGGAGAGGGAAGACCCTTTGTTACTAATGTGTCTGAAAAAAGCACTTAATTGAGGTCATAATAATATTAGCAGTTCTCGTCATCAATAATTCAGCCTTATTTATTACTACCCGATAAAGTCCTGTCAGGTGGGGAATGTAGAGGGCTATTGTTGGAACCCAGATACCTAGCTCTCCTCTCTCTCTCTCTCTCTCTCTCTCTCTCTGTCTCTCTCTCTCTTTCTCTTTCTTCTCTCTCTCTCTCCCTTTCTCTCTCTCTTTCAAAATATCAAGGCATCTTTAATTCTCAAAAGGCTTTTTAGGTCATCTTCCTCTGCAGAAATTGAGCACTGTGAAGATAGAAGTTTGCAAAAAGCTGTCCTTCTTAAAAAGAAAAATCAAATCTTTATTGGTACATTATGAATGCACATCATCATCACATTCAACATTGAGAGTTTGTACCAGAATATGACGTGACTTGATTCTCATTTTTCCCCTTTCTGTCCACCCTGCAACCCCCTCCCCTATATACATAATCTTTCTTTCCTTTTTTCTTTATTACTGTCACATTATTTTCCCCTCGTTATTTACTCCTACATCCTCTTTTCTTTTAAATATTTTCTATTTCACAATATCAACTACACGTACTACAACTCATTGACAACTTCATTTTCTCATACCAGAGAAAAGATACGATATTTACACATCTGTGACCTATTTATTTCACTTATGAGGATGTCCTCAAGGTACGTCCATTTGAGTAAGAATGACTCAATCTTATCATTTACCCCCCTCCTGTCTTTTCCCACTCATTTTAAGATCATCTTCCCTAAAACAGTAACTAAACGTGCTTCAAGAATCTCTCCAGAGAAAAAACAGTCCCTATAGTTGCACAACGCAGTATCCTACAGCAAGGCATAAATTCTGCTTTTTCTCACGCTTTTAGTCACCTGTGTTGTGTTAGCTTTCAAAGCAAAAAGAGAGAATGGTGGAGAGTGTGTGCTAAATGAATGTATAATTGTACAATTAAAGATGCGAGCACCAGTGTTAAAATTTAAAATGTATTAGTCTCATAAAACCGCCTCATTAGTCTCTGTGTCTTAAAGGACATACGTGTCCATAATGAGGCGAATACAGGAAATGGCGCAGGGGCGAGCAGGAGGGGACAGAGGGGACGGAGGGACGTGGGAGCTGGCTGCCATTTCATTTTTCAGAAAGGGGGAGGAAAAACACTTAATAAAGATAATTGGGCTGGTAGTGCCTGTTCCCATCTGGAATCGAAGCACAGACAGACCCCAGGGCAGACGATCGGTCATTAAGCAGGAAAATAACCTATTTGGAAGGGATCTGTTTGTTTTATAAATGATGCTCCACTTTAGAACAGCTTAACCACAATCATAATAAAAGTTCCTCGAAAACCCAGCCAGGGGAAGGTGCTGAAATATCGATCCAGCTTCTGTGGATAATGTGGCTGGACTTGGCTTAGGTTTCCTTTGCAGGAAGCACCTTTTGAAGTGTTTGCTCTCTCCCTCCCCCCTTTTCTTGAAAGGCTAAATAGAATTTAAAGTGCCCTTCGGTGATCAGTGGCCATTAGCAGAGTAGGTTAGGAAACACCCAGTCAAGGGATCAGGGGAGGCAGCCCAGGTGGAAGATGCAAGGGAGGGGGAGAGAAGGGTGCTGAGGGAGGGGGAGAGAGGTCAGCTCGGAGCCGAGCTCGGGACGGATGGCTGCACTGGGGCGGCCCTGGTTTGCGAGGTGACTGGGAACCAGGACTTGGAAGAATTCACTTCCACGCCCAGCCCCAGCCTGGTCGTTGTGTCCCGGATGTGCACGTGTGCGTGAGCGCGCGCACACACACACACACACACACACACAGACACACACACAGACACACACACAGACACAGACACACACACACACACACAGACACACACACACACACACACACACGCACACAGGGTAGGACGTGAGGAAAAGTCATTCATCAATCCCAGTTGGTATTGGATAGATTACAGCGCAAGGAGCTGCTAGCCCAGTGCCTTATCCGACCTGCCTTATGGAAAAGACAACGGGGAGTAATTACTGTAATTAGAAATGAGGGTTCCGTGCTAAAGCTCCTCTGATCCACTGATTTCCAAGGAAGGTCGCTCAGCTGCTTAGGAGGGCGTGTGAAAGTGGGATCTTCTGAGACAAAAGGAAATGGGGGGAGGGACAGAACCCACACGGTACCTGCCTGTTCAGGGAAAGGGATGCCAGGCTCTGCAGGATCCGTGTCTAAACCAGTGGGTCTCCACGGGGTGGTTTTGCTTGTCGTAGCATACTCAGCAATGTCGAGGGTAATTCTGGGGGTCACAGTGAGGGTATGGCTGACGTCTGGTGGGTGGAGGCCAGGGACGAGGCTTACCTTGCCAGTGCGCAGGGTGACCTCAACGTCCCTGCTCCCCGTCATAGGTCACAGACACAACAAAGAACCCAGCTGCTCCTAAGGTCTCGGTGACAGGGTCACAAAGCCTGCTCCACTCAGGTCGTACTGAGAACCAGCCCTGGCTCACTCTGCCCCAGAAACACGGTCTCGGCCCTCGAACCTCTCCTGCTGTTGTACCACTTCAGCTCCCAGCTCACATGTTCCTTCAGGACATGTGAGGAACCTCATCCAAAGCAATGTCTCCCTCATGGGGCTAGTCGGTCTCTGCCCAGCCAATGAAGGGAAACAGGTAGAGTGTTGGGAGAGGTGAGGGGCCAACTGGTCCTGCATCTCAAGACACAAGTGTCCTCCGTGCATCCCCACAAGAATAGGCAAACCGGAATTGAACCTTGGGTGTATTTCTGAACCCAAACAGAGCCTCAGTGCCCATTTCTGTAAAATGGGTGGGATAACTGTGCCACTACATACAGCAGTGAGGAGAGGAGAAAATGCTTAGTCCAGCGCATGGGTTCTGTTAAGCAGTCAGAAAGGAATGGGGGAGCAGATGAAGAGAGAGAATAGAGAGGGAGAGAGAGACTGAGACTCCAGCTGGTGTCAGGCACCATGACAATAAGTGAGAGCCACTACCCCAAACCCCACGGAGGGAGGACAGAGTCACCCCCTAAAGATGGTTGTCATTCTCTAATCATTTAAAATGAAGGAAATGCAGAAAGCTCTTTGGAATTAACATGTCCATCATCAAGCCCAAGTGTCCGTCTATGTCAGGTCCATTCACCTTTCCTTTCATTTCTCTCTCACGCTCTAAAAAGAGAAGCAGGCTCAGCCTTACCAAATTTCTCCCTGCATGCTTCACTGTTTCCTCCTGACGGCATTTGACTGTGCTTATTATTTCCAGCAAAGCCCTTATCATTTTCAGTGTGAATTTCAAATCACACTGATCCAGCGCTTCTTAGCGAAAGTCAGCTTTATCAACCACAAGAGATGTGGGATTTGAGAGAGATCTGAGTAAATTCACATTGTTTGGATAAACTCATTCAGGGAGCTCAACAAATCAAAGCCGAAATGGATATGTATTCCGAAGAGACTGAGAACTGCTGGGGGAAAGAGGGAAAAGGAGTTACCATGAACATTTTCATTTCTTTAAAAACAAAACAAAACAAACATAGCGATTCTTTTTAATGAGCCAGTTCATGACCACATTGGAACCTTCAGCCAGGCTGCTCGGGCCACACCGGGCGAAGGGACAGGGGCCAGAAGGGTGTGGACGGGGGAAGCACGCTGCTACGGAAAACCATGTCACCCCTGCCCCCACCTTGAAGCTTTGGTCAGTGAGACCAATAGCAAATATGGTAATGGGTGAATTTATGCATTATCTCATAATTTAAAGAAGTGTGTATCATGTATATTTAAAACTATTTCTCTGTAGTTTTAATTATCTCAGTCTGCAGGGGCAGAAAGGAAAAAAACAGCCAGCTCTCTTGCCTGGGACCAAAATGAAAGCATATGCCTGCTGACAGCTAAGTCTGTCCTAGCCGGTTGAGATTTCCTATAAAATTTGCATTGGCAAGGCAGCTTTAAGTATACTTAAAATAAAAAGGAGGCATTTGCATCTAATTTGCCACACTTGTAGTGCTAGGGTTTTATCTGAATAAAGACACACCAACTGGATTTATAGAGTCAAGCTGATTGCTGGGAAAGTCAACATCGAAAATATTGGCTAAATTCGGCAAAGTTGGAGAGTGGCGAAGAGTATTTACAAGTTGCACTTCTCCCCCTCCACAGGTGACTTTACAAGGTCTTAGTGAAAGGTGTCCTTAAGGACAGACACTCTCCTACCCATCTCCTAACCCCCAGCACACCCCAGCGTACCCACTCAATGGTGCAACCATAAAATATGGTGTCAGAGTAAATCTCAGGTCATGTGCACTCAGGCAGAGCTTGGTTAGACTCCTGACTCGGCCATTGACTGGCTGTGTGACCTCCATCCAATAACTCCTTGGTCTCAGTTTCTTCATCTGCAAATTGGGAATCTCAAAAGCTCTTATCCCAAATCACTACAGCTTGGCTGCCCAACCAAAGAGGCCCACAGGGGCTGACATCTAGCTCTGTCACTTGTTAAACCAGGGGTGTGGCCTACCACCTCCTCCCCAAAAGAAACACCTGTTGTCTTTCCCATAAAGAGGCATGGTACGAGAGTGGTCCACCTCACCGGGAAAGGAAGACCACAAGCCTCAGAAGAAGGATGACATTGACAACATGTCAGTGGACTCCAGGACACTTTACACTGCCTCAGTATTTCCTGTCCTGGACAGGAAGTGTCTCAGCATCTCTCCACATTGGTCCCCGATCGACCAGACCCCATGAGAGTCGGGTTTGTATATGGTGTGAGCACAGGTGATTTCTCTGGGTTCTCAGACTGGCTCCAAGATCTGCCCTGGCGGAAGCCTTTGGATGTGAAATGCCTTTTCCCGCCACGCCCTGCTCAGCTGGCTGCAGTACAGTAAATCCCCAGCTCTAGGCACAGCCTCTAACAGCTGGGGCCAGATTCCTGCCCTGCATGCCTGGAGGCCCCTTTGGGGACAACCGTGCCTCTCCCCTCTCTCCACTTGGAAGGAGCCACACAGGAAGGGGACATAACGCCCTCCAGTGTTGGCTTTGAAGCCCACTCGAAAGGTCAGGTTCCTGAAAGTCTAGTTGCCTGGAGCTCCAGGGAGCCAGAAAGAGGAGTCACTCCTTCCTCCAAAGGGCCCTGTGCTCAACACGCTGCCCCCTCGAACTCCAGTCCAAGCCACTATATCCTCCCTTCCATCTGAGCCATCCTGGCCTCTCCTCCCTGATTTCTACCAGGTGCACTGGTGCAGGTCCCTGTCCTACCCACAGCTCCATTTCATCATTTGTGAGGGGAGGGTCATGAGAAAACCCACGATGACTCAAGGCCATGCAGCTTGCAGGGCTCTCAGTACAGCAGCAGAGTATGATCTTGGCAGCTAGTGGCAAATCACACACACAAGGGCAAGGCCACCATGCGCCAGGCCTCAGTTATACAGAACGGATCACTGGTGCCCACCCACAGACCAAGAGCCAAAGTCCTGGCCAAGGCGCACCCAGCCAGGCTTTCTCCACCCATATCATGGGCAGCACCGCAGCCACTGCCCCACTGAGATCCTGTGTCCACAGGGAGCAAGGACTTCCCCCATCTGTGCCAGCCAAACCCTGCCATCAGTAAACAGCACACCGGCTCCAAGTAGAACAAAGTTTCCCTTGCCACTTCATAAACCAAGATCTCCAGATCAAGAACACAATGCCACTCATTCACCAGCTTCATCAAGATAAGGGAGGATATCATCACACAAAGGATTCTGAGCACCAAGAGCTGGAGGATCCCAGTGTCACATACTTTATCCCCCAAAAGCCCAAGGCCCTTTGATACCCAAGCAAGAAAATTCTTTGGTTTTGGGGGGGTTTTTTGTTTTTAATTTTTGCTCTGGAGATTGGTACCAAACCCAGGACCTTTACACTGAGCCACATCCTTAAGCCTTTTATGTTTTGTTTCTTTCTTTTTTTCTTTTTTAATTTTAAAACAAGGGGCCGGGGATTTAGCTCAGTGGTTCTGGTGCCTGTCTTGCAAGTGCAAGAACCCGGGTTTGATCCCCCAGTAACCACATACAATACGAGGTGTGGAGACTCACTCCCAGCAGCAGCCAGTACCACATACTACAGTGCCAGGCATGGTGGCTCACGCCTGTAATCCCAGCATTCGGGAGGCAGAGGCAGGAGGATTGCTGTGATGTGAGTTTGAGGCTGAATTCAGGACCAGCCTGAACTACAAAGCAAGGCACTGTCTCAAAAAAAAAAAAAAAAAAAAAAATTTAAAACAGGTCTCACTAATTCACTAACTTTCCCAGGCTGAGCTTAAAACCACAATGATGTTCCTACATCAGCCTCCCTGAGCACCTCCATTAGAGGCATGCACCACCACGCCCAATTTAAAGTCATGTTTCAGAGCACAGTTTATGCGAAAGAAGCAAAGCCGTGAGCAGGTGTGCTGGGGACAAGAGGGCAGGTGTTGGTACAGTGCTCAGTAATCTCTCATTTCCCCCAGACAAAAATTGGGGTGCATGGGTTTATTTGGAAAGGATCTCAGGAAGCATGGGGTGGAGGAAATTTGGAAGTGAGACCAGAAGGAGGGGAAGGCTTTGCAAGGGACAGTCTGAAGCAGGTTACCAGCTGGGGACCCCCGGAGAGGATATAGAAAACAACCAGAAATGGCCCCTATCTGGGCAAAGGAGCCTGCACCTGACAGATTGCCCGTTTATTCTTAGCAGAACAGGAGATGCAGACATTGGCAAGAATGGGACCTAACTGCAAGTGACCTCTCAGCTGGCCCAGGGGTGTGGTTTCTGCAGCAGTCCAGCAAGTAGCCATCTGCAGTAGCTGTCGCTAGCACCCCTGTTTTGCAGGTGGAAAAACTGTGATACAGACTCACTGCCACACGGGTGGGAAGAAGTGAAGCTGGCCCTTGAGCCTGCTCACGACTGAGCCCACAGTCCCCATTCCGACCATCAGTTTATATTGCCTTTCCTGCAGACCATGCTTCTGGCCCTTTGAACTTCTTTTTCACCATCTCTTGGAGGAAAAGACAACATATCTGAGAAGTGAGGGCTGGCAGGCTCCTGCCCTGTAGTCAGAACATGTGGAGAAGCAATGAAGACACCTGGGTACTGTGCTGCCCATGCACCTGGCCTGGGTGAGCCAGGACTCCAGAAACTGGGCCAGCAGAAGGCTATAGGAGGCAGCACTCTGGGGCCTGTGGGGCCAGTGAGGTGGGTGAGGTTGGGCTGGAACTGTCACCAAGCATTCAGAGGGTGGGAGGCTGCCCTGGGAACCCAGAGGCCTGCTATAGAGTTACACTCAAAGGATCAGAGGGCCTAGGCCTGAAATGCTCTGTCCACTGATGGTGTTTCCCTCAGATGCCTCCAGAGTCTGAACTGTCACATTTAGAGTATCTGAAAAGGCTTGATTCAGCAAACACTATTTTCCACATAGCCCTCTCCATCTCCCCAAGAATCCTGCAGCACTAATTTGTTATCCAGGGTGCCTGTGGGAACCAAAGGTTTGCAGTTGCTTTGTACTGTTGTAGTCATCATCCTCAGAAACCGGCTGGTTTCTCTCAGAAATTTGATTGCACTATTGGCCCAGAGAGCTGAAGTGAGACCTGACCCATCCTACACACGGACTTCAGCAAGTCTCTCAGGCAGGCAGGTGACCTGGGTTCATATTCTGCTCCTGACATATACAAAATGGGCAATCTGTCTGAGTTTCAGTTCCCACATCTGTAAGATGGGGATACCCCTATTACTACCTAGTTTGAAACATTCTTTTCAAAGTTAAAGGAGATATAGCATGTAAGGAGCTTGCTTACCTGGTCCAGTATTACAGCTGAATGGATAGAGAGGAAAATCTTCTTGCCATAATGTACAAAAAAAAAAATAGAAGATAAAATATTTTAGAGGAATTTTGACTGACAGGAAAAGCAAGTGAAATCCTTGGAGGCCAGAAACAATGAGAAATTTCAAAAGCTGAAACTGAAAAAGAATGAACTGGTGTTTCCTTGGGAGCAGCTGCCAGCACCTGGTCTAACGGGGCTTTGTTTTAGACACTGGTATGTGCAGGGTGAACATAAGTCTTAGGATTTAAGTAAGGTGGTTGTTTGGCTTGGAATCCCCCGCAGAAGGCCAGAAAGATGACACACTTAGTGGATGAGTTAGGATGTTTTAAAAATCTCATGTCTCAGTAAAGATGTTACTAGAAAAAGAAAACAAAAGAACAATAAGACCATGAGATTTTGGCCAGTAATTTCTGAACTCTAAGTCATCAGCCTACCTCGGGGGCAGAGTCACTCACTCCCCCTTACACATTCAGCACTAAAAGCCCTGGACCCACTATTCAGTTTAAAGTGGTCTCGGGTTAGTAACTAATCAGGAAGCTCGGCAGAAGCCAACCCAAATTTGCCCTCGAGTTAAGCCCAGCAAACCAGACCTCAACAAATCCCTACAAGTAAAGGGCAAGAGAGCATGACTTCACAAGCCAAAAATTACACAATCACAAGGAAAGAAACCACCATGAATAAGACCTACAAAGTCTGCAGGAACTTGATTGAAGAGAAAAAAACGCAAAGCTAAGTATGTTTGGTATGCTTTCAGAACTGAATGCGGGCAGGGTGTAACTCAGTGGTAGAGCACTTGCCTAGCATACAGCCAGCCCTGGCTCTATCCCCAGCACTGCAAATGAGAAATAAAAGACCTGAATGAAACTTTCAAAAATGTCAATACAGTACTGATGAATTTGCTTTGTACTGTTGAGATACAATACAGTACTGATGAATTTAAAAAACATATCATTGAGTAAATGAAATCAAAGAGGCCACACAGCCATTCCTCAGTATCCATAGACCATACTCTCCAGGATCCCCATGGACAGGAAAGTCATGAGATGCTCACTATTCACAATAGCATGGAGAAAAAAATTAAATACTTTGGGATTAACCTAATGAAGACAGAAGTGAAAGACCTCTGCAACTAAAACTGCAGTACTCTGAAAAAGAACATCAAAGAGGACATCAGAAAATGTTCCTGAACAGTAGAACCACTGTGGTCAAAATGGCCATATTTCCAAAACTGATACACAGATTTAATGCAGTCCCAATCTAAGCATCAATAGCATTTTTCCCATAACTAGAGAAAACAATCCTAAAATCCATATGGAAGCGGAAGAGAGCCAGAAAAGCAAAAGCAATCTTGGATAACAGGAGCAAAGAAGGAGCCATCACAGCTCAAAGACTTCCAGTTAAACTATGAAGTTATAATGATAACAATAACGTGGCATAGGCGTGCATGCATGCACACACACACCCACACAAACATGTAGATCACCGGACGAGTGGAAGATGCATAAACAACTTCAGGCACATGCAGTTATCTAGCTGATCTTTGACAAGGGAACCCAAAACATGCTGGAAGAAAGATAGCCTCTTTAACAAATGGTGCTGGAAAAACCGGTCATCCACATACAGTAGAGTAAGTCTAGGACCAGACTGTGTACTAAATTAAAATCCAAATGGATTAAAGATCAAAATGCTAAAACAGAAACACTTACTATACTGGAAGATAAACTAGGTAAAACTCTTGACTTAGGTAAGGATGTTGTGAACACAACACAAGTTGCACAAGAAATAGTACCAAAATCAACAAATGAGATCACATCAAATTTAAATTTTTCTGCACAACAAAAGAAATGGCCAAGAGAGTGAAGAGACAGAATGAGAAAAATTTTGTCAGCTATTCCTCAAACAGAGGATGAATACCTAGATTATATTAAGAACTCAAAAAATACTAGCCCTCCCAGATAAAAGACCCAATTAAAAATGAACAGATACTTCTCAGAAGTAGAAGTAAAACTGGCCAATAAATACATGAAAAAAGGTTCAACATCTCAGGCCGGGGAGTTAGCTCAGTGGTTCCAGCACCTGTCTTGCAAGCGCAAGGACCCGGGTTCGATTCCCCGGTAACCACATACATTACTGGATGTGGAGACTCATGTCCAGCAGCAACCAGTACCACATACCACAGTACCGGGCGTGGTGGCTCATGCTTGTAATCCCAGCACTCAGGAGGCAGAGGCAGGAGGATTGCTGTGATGTGAGTTGGAGGTTGAGCTCAGGGCCAGCCTGAACTACAAAGTGAGACCCTGTCTAAAAAAAAAAACAAAAAAAGGTTCAACATCTCTAACCATACAGAAACACAGATTTAAAAAAAAAACATTGTGACTCTGTCTGATTCCAGAAAGAATGCCTATCATCAAGAAATCAAATAATAACAAATATTGGCAAGGCTGTGCAAAAAAAAGGAAACTTTTTATGTTATCAGTGAGATTACAAACTAGTACAACCATTATGGAAATCAGTATGAAGATTTCTCAAAAAAAAACTGAAACCAGAAATTCCATTTGACCAAGTTGTTAGAAGATACTTCTAAATATCTTCCTAAAGGAGTTAAATCCCTATTACAGGGACACATGCAGGCGTATGTTTATGGCAGCACAACTCATGATAGCTCAGTCTTGGAAACATCCCCTGTATTCATCAACAGATAAATGGATAAAGAAAATGTGTTATTTATGTACTGTGAAGTACTTCTTTGCTATCCAGAAGGATAAACATTAGCTATTTGTAGGAAAATGGATCCATCTTGAGACTATAAGTCAAATATATCAGACATGTGGCTTAAATATTGCATGGTTTTTCTTATATGAGAAATCCAAAACACACATAAAAAGCAAATTAAAAGATAAGAATGAGAGCGATAGGTTTTTGCATAAGAGGAGACCAAAAAGATGGAAGGAGAGAGAATGAAAGAAGTACTGATATGTGTTACATGCATGTACCAACTCTACAAGAAATATAAACATTATGTACTGCAAACATATATCCATAAAAAATAGAAAAAATCAGAAGATAAGTCCTTGTATAAAATGATATATTATTTGTAAATAATACAACTGCACATGTACTGTACTTTAATAATCTCTACATTACTCATAATGCCTGAGATAATTACTATGTGAATAGTTGTTATACTGTATTGATAGAACAACAGTGATAGGAAAGATAATCTGCATGTTCAGCACAGATGTGATTTTTTTTCAAGTATTTTCATTCTAGAGTTGGCAGAATCCATGGATATAAAGTCTGTGGATATAAAGGGCTAACTTTGTTGTGCTGTTCTTTTTTTGTCAAATTGAAAACAGCCAAGGCTACTTATAAGTTATAAGGTAAGAGAGTGATTTCGAGGGAGAGGACAATGGTGGTGAAAGGAGAGAGGGAGGGAGCTTCGGGGGTGCAGACCACGTTCTGTGTGTTTGCTTTGTGAAGTTCATCCGTGATGTCTGCACTTTTCTCTGTATAATTAAAAGGAAAATGAATGACTTAAATGCATTAAGCATAATTAAGTACAAATTAGTGCCCTGGATAACGGTGTGAAGGAATTAGACTCCAGCACAATGAGAAACAGAGATGGAAAAATAGTCAAAAGGAAGAGGTGTAAAAATCCAGGAAACATTAATTGAAAATAGGTGACATACATCTAATATGAGTTCCAGAGAGAGAGAGAGAGACAGAGAGAATAAGAAATTACAGAGGAGGTGATATTCAGTGACAATGATTGAGAATTTTCCAGAACTGATGGTAGTCACCAATCCTCAGATTCAGAATGCCAAACATCAAAAAGTCCTAGACTCTTTATCTTTGGAAAAGCACGTTGGTAAAGATGGAATGAGATAGTATAAGCAAAATACTTGACAGAGTGTGTAGCACTAAGTTAATGTTCAATTAATGTTCTCTACAAAACCCGTACTCTGTTGGGCAGGAGCAGCAGAAGGGATGAGAGTCACGTTCATCTCAATTACTCTGAGATTCCTACCCCTAGACTCCCACATTTCAAAGCTCAGTTCTGTTTTCTGCCAATGGAAAAAATATATCTGGAAAACACCATCCAAAGACAGACATACAGAGAGGCGCCAACAACGACACTACTGGGAAAGATAAGCAGCTTTCCCTGGATTTAGTGCACAAAGGCGGCAGTCCAGACTTGAACCCAAACCTTCTGGCACTTTCTCTCATCTTTTAGCTGGGGCCTCCCTTTGAACTTCTGGTGATCTTCCTCCAAATCTTGAAATGAATGGCTATATCTCTTCTTTGGGTGTCATCTCCAATGCTCCCTTCTCAGAGGCTTCTTCCCTGACAACCTCCTTGCAATTAATGGTCACTTTTGAGGCAGCATTCTCTCCTACTGTTAATGATGGTTTCTTGCTTGCTGAGAGCCTCTCTTTACCCATTACTCATCAGTGAACGGAGCCCTGACTTGCAGCAGTCTTTCTATAAATGTTGGCTGAATGAGCACATTCAAACTGAGTGAATCCATTTATAGTGTTATCGCCAATGATGTAAATAATCATCACACCACTCAACACTGGGAACTCCATGTCTCCTTCCAGCCTTTGGCTATCCCACACTGAATAGTGCTTGCTGCACAGTGAATAAAGGAAATGGTTGATAAACATGACCATGCTTTTCTCTTGCCTACTGCCTTTTCTCCAGACACTCCTGGAGCAGAAGAACCAAGACCATGCTGATTCAGAATAAATCCCCCCCCCCATAAGCCACTTCTCACCTCTGTGTGGTCCAGGTGCACAAACTGGCTGGCCATCTATGGTATGTGAAGCACTTGTTCTTAGCTCAATTCCATGGGGGAGGGGGGACAAGTGAAAAATCAATGCTGATCATAAATTACAATGTGGGTTCTGTGTAGAGGAAGCCCACAAGGCCCTGGGAGCCATGTGAGCCCTGCCCGATGGTCAGCATTCAAAAGCTTCCTCCTGCTTCCCTCCCGTGTATTCGGGCTCTCAGACTAGCTGAGTCTCCTTCCACCTCTGGGAGTCAAAGAGAGCAGAGGGGGGAAGAGAGAGGAAGGAGGTGGAAATGCATTAAAACAAAAAAGAGAGAAAGAGAGAATGCAGCAGTGTAAGGTTGGTCACACATTTGTCATTAAGTCAAAGCCGAATCCCAGTGTTTGTGTGAGGTGGAATTATCTCATTCTTTTAGCCTGGGAGGCTCTGTGATCCACCAGTCAAGTATGTGATTGGATTTCAGCTCAACAAAACCTTAAATTACACACCTATTGTGCCTGAGCTAAGCCCAGTTTCACAGCAGTGGAGAAGGCTTCTCCTGCTTCCTTGGCGGAGTTCGATCCAGCTCCTGTTCTCATCTGTTGGTTGATGAATGAGTAATAGGATTAGAGAGTCTCATCTCAGGCCACACTGCTGCTGTCATGTAGAGTGTGGGGACAAAGGCTAGGGTGATGGAGAGGGGCTGCTCAGATGGCCCTGTCCCCACCCCCATGGTGTTCCCCTGACATAAAGGAACAAGTCAAAGGCTGCCAAGAGGACACAGTCAAGTTCTGGGAAGAGGCCTGTTAGCATTTGTTAAGGATCAATGCTTAGTGACTAAGACACATAATCACCTATCAAATTCTCCCTGAGATGCAAGACATGACATATGTTGGGTTTTTTCCTATCTAGCATGTATTCTCATTTCTGGATATAGGAACCCACCCTATTCCATGGAAAACCAATGTAGTTCCATTTATGGAGAAGGTACTAGTGAGATTACCTCCTTTCATACTTCAGGAGAGGTCATGTGACCAACCCAGAGTAGTCAAGTCACTGCTATTGATTGAAGCACTGTTGTCAGTGCCACCAAGGCCCAGACATGCTTCTCACCAGGCTGGAAAATAAAAGACCTGGATGTGACCTGCAGGGAAAGAAAGAGAAATTCTCCATCTAGAGAAATGAAGGCAAGCTGAGCAGTGGGGTAGAGCAGCAGGAGGATGTCTCTTCCTTCTCTTATCCCCTTCTTCATGAAGATAACTTGCTACAAGCTTGCTGTCTGAATGAGCTTTCCTGTGTTTTGAAAATGAAGAACCAAGGTTCATAGAGTAGACCATCATCTCAGGGCTAGTAAGAGCCAGAACTAGGGTTCAAGGCCAGGCCTTTTAATTCCATCCCAGTGCACCTCCCCTCACCATGACCCTTCCTTCCCACCGGCCTGCTGTGAACATGTCACAGGCAATCTCACAAGGACAGAAAAAACATACCAGCCTGTGGCATCTCAGGCTCATTTGGAGGGTAGAAAGGTGAGCACACATTTTCTCTTTCTGGCAGAATCCCTGTCTAGCCTTAATCTCATTCTTTCCCTTTCTGAGGCCAGACTTTTAGAATGAATAGTGTACTATGTATTTGAAGAAGGGTGGACCTAAGTTCGTATTCTGACTCACCCAGTTAGTCAAGCTCTGTGGTACATTAGCAAGTGCCTTATCTTCTCTGAACATCAATTCTTTCATATAGTTTGAAAACAAGAATACTTCCCCCTTTTGGGCAATGATGAAGGTTAATCAGAAAATACATCTATCAGTTGTGAGTTTTACTGTCAAGAAGAGAAAATCCTACTTACTGCATTACATAAAGAGGAATATATTTTCCTCAGATAGCAAGATGTCAAGGTAGGCCATCCCAGAGTTAGCTAAAAGGCTCTGTCATAGACTTGGCCTTCCTTTTATGGTGGCAAGATGGCTACAGCATCACTAAATGAAAAAAAACCAAAAACCTCCATATAAATAATTTTCATTCTCACATCTCTCTTCTTTTAAAAAGTGCACTCAGCACCAACACACAATCTTTTACCCCTCTTTGGTCAGACTTGATCACTTGACCATCTCTAGCCACAAAGGATGCTGGGAAGGCAAACCAATCACTCTGTGTTCTGTTCCTCTATTAACAGGAATTGGGAAGAAGATGACCTCCAAGGAAAGAGTAGTTGCCAGATTATATAAAGCTCTCTTGGCAGAACTGGCACATTAAATTCCTGGAAGTATTACTATTATTTTAGACTATTTGTTCTGCCAATTATATAGACAGTGGCTTTCCCAGTACACATATCTCCTCCTAGCTGCAGAGCCTCAAGGAGAGGTAGAGTGCTTAGGCTTCCAGTTTTGCACCCACAGAACCACACCAGGAAGAGCCAGGGAGTTCCCCAGAGGGTTGCCCGAAGCCAAATGGCTGCCTCTCCCTTACCAAGGAAAGCAACAATCACAGTAGTGTCTTCAAAGGAAGATCTAAGAAGGTAACAGAGAAAAGATCTGAAACTAAATCTTCCCATGGAAAGAAGACTTGAGAAGCCAAGTACAACAGAACAACTTGATGGTTGGTAAAGCCTTTGGAAAGCTGTCAGGGTGATTTTCCACAATTCATAACCTGCTCAATGTACCCTGCAGACCCTGGCCTTCCTGCTCCAACTTCTCACCAACCATTCTCTCTCAGTTGCATGAAAGAAGATTGCTGTATCTTCTCCTACTGCAAAGACCAAAGGTATGACAGTAAGGAGGGTGCTGTTTTCCTGAAATATGCCTCTCTCTTAATTCACCCACACACACCAAGTCCGAAATGATTAGGATCTTCATAGATTAAATCAGTCAATCATTCATTCAACATATAGTTTCGAGTGTCTACTATTACCAGCTTTGTGCTAGGTGCTGAGGTTCCTAGAGGCAATGAGGCTTCCAACAAGTTTCCTACCATTTTTTCAAGACAGGCCCCCAAATTCAGGAATGTTACCTGGGACATTCCTAACATTTCCATTCCTCTCCCTCAATCCACACTTTTATATCATATGCCATCTCCAAATATCTCCTGCCCACCACTCCTACCGGTATAACTGTAATCAAAATATAATCAGTAAGAAGCGTTGGCCAGGATAAAGAGAAATAGAAGCCCTTGTCCATGGCTGGCAAAAATGTGAAATGGTACAGCAGCTTTGAAAACAGTCTAGCGGTTACTCAAAAGATTAAACATAGGTTCACCACATGACCCAGCAATTCCACTCCCAATGAGACAACCAAGAAAACTGAAACACATACTCTAAGAAAAACTTTTATGCAAACACTAATGATCACATTGTTTATAACAGCCCACAAGTAGAAACAAAACTAGTATCTACCCACTGATGAATAGAAAAATAAAGCAGATTATAAATGTGCATAAGACTTTATTCATCCATCGAAAGGAATGAAGTATGGATGCATGCTACAGTATGGAATAGTTTTGAGTATATTAGGCTAAATGAAAGAAACAAATGAAAGACTGCATACTATATGGTTCCAGTTATTTGAAGTGTCTAAGGAAGATAGAAACATGGGGACAGAAAGTAAATCAGCAGTTATCAGAAACTAAGAAGACAACAAACAGAAAGTAACCTCCAGTGGACATATATTTCTTTTGGGAGCAACGAAACTCCTTTTTGGACTGATGAGACTGTGATGATGGTTGCATAATCTTAGAAAACCAGCTACATCCTTGCAATTTTTATGATATGTGAAGTATATTTCAACAAAATAAAGCAAAACAGCATAAAACTCCTTCCTAACCCTGAGAACCACAAGAAAATAAATATGTTGCTGGAAAACAGTGGTGACCCATCTCATCCTCTCCCCCGCAGGGCATCGGCCCTAAGTACAAGCTCTTTGGGTGACAGTGTTGCATGCTAACGCACAGGCAGTCGCTAGCAGCCCCTGACAGCCAGGCCGGGGGCCACCACCCCGCCAGGTCCAGCCGCCGGCAGCCAGCCCCTTTGCCTGCACTTCTCTCTGCCCTGAGTTTCTGCCTGACAGAGAGCCATGTTGGACACAGGCATGTCCTTGGGAAGGACGCAGGAGTGGAGGCTTCAGCAGCATCCTGTCACCAACCAGGTTTGCCTGACGATGCGATCCCAGAGGGGATGGAGGGAAGCCTGGAGCAGCAGCCAGCAGTGCCAGTGGAGCTGACTGTTGTCATAACCCTTGCCCTCGTCACAGCTAACACACCTGCATGGGAAGAGTTGTCAAAGGGTTTAGCATCAGCTTCTTTTCTTTCTCTTTTTAAAAATTACTCTAGCGAATCACACAGTAGTTAAAGAAGCAGCCAGGTGGGCTTGTCTTTCCTGAAGAAAAGCAGGGATAGAATACCAGGAAGTCTTTGGCCTGGTCCCTTCCTAAGGAAGCCAATTAATAAGACCTATTCTCCTTGGAAGTTATTAACACTGCACTCTTTTCTTCCTTTCTTCTATTCCTTCTTCCTTTTTTTTCTGTAGCACTGTGGATGGAACTCAGGGTCTCATACATGCTAGGTAAGAGCTCTACCACTGAGCTGCACCTTAGCCCAACTAATGCTTCTATGTAATATTTTCCTTATACCATTAGATGCATCTTTATCTTTCATTCTGAAAAAGCAATTCTCCCACAGGCATGAGTCTAAGAACTCTGTGCCCCTGCAGCATTTCTGTTCACCCTCTGCTCCTCACTGCCCAATTAACAGCTTGCATACAGACCTCCTGATCCTCCCAAGGCTGTGGAAACCAGAAAATGTGAAGATAGCAGGGGCAAGAGGGATAATTCTAGCAAATACCCACCTTTTCTGTCTACAATGAGACACTACAGTCTAATGAGGCTCAATTTTAACATGATCGGGTGCCATATTGATCTGAGTTGTTTCTGAAGGTAGGAGGCGATGGTGTTGGGAAGGACCAGTAGGAATTCATGGAGCTCCCCAAGCCAAAGGCTGCTGACCCCAAATGGGACTCAGTCTAATCAGGAGAAAGACCACAGTATATGCAGTATATGAGGCAGGACTCCAGCTCTTCAGACAGGATAGTTGCTTTAGACTCTATCATCCTTTCCAGGCCACCAGAGATCCCACAGAGAGTTTAATGACACCACAGGCACCTTCAGCACCCAGGAAATGAGCCAGGCTGGAGAGGCCAGTAACCCAGAGTCTTCCTCATTCCACGAACTCCCATGAGACTTTGGCCTTGGAAAATCTCTCACCATCAAGGGAACTCAGCTACAAGATAGGCTGTTTGTATACCTGCTATATTCATCTTGCAAGGTTGGGGTGAAGATCAAGAAAAGCCAAAAGTAAGAAACATGTTGTCATTCCACAATATCACAAAAATCAAAAGGAGGAATATCAAGGGAGAAAAAGCATTTGTCAAAAAGATGTAAGAAAACCCTTAGTGCTGACTTAGTCCCCCTGGAGAGTTTGTGTATCTCTTGAACTTCCTGCATGTTCTAGATATTCCAGAACAAGCTTCCAGAAGCTAAAGCCAATAGATACCCAGACATCTTGCCCAGTTATTCTCATTTTTAGATTCATTTATTAAACACCTACCATGTGCCAGATGCAGGGCTATGAGTGTGAGTCACACATTCCTGATTCTAGGGAGCATCCCCTTCTGGCAAGACAATAAGCAGAAACCAAAAATAAAGAGCCATCATAGGACAGCAGCAGAGGCCCTAAGAAGGTATCCTGGGTTTAGAGTTAAAACTCTCTGCTAGGAGATATGAGCGAGAAGCTTAAGCCCTTTATTCTTATGAGCCTAAAGTCTAGGATCCTACAAGCCTAGGATAGAAGAACAGCTTATATTTGGGTGATTTGGGACAAATGACAAAGTCCCCTGGCCTGGATTTACCTGTTGTACTCTATGTGTCACAAGGTCTTCTTCCATGACTAGTGAGCAAATGAACTATATACCACATTCATGGTGTTTATGTGCATCTGATATATAATAAGTGGTCAATAAATGGCACCCAAGACTAGGTGCCACAGGCTCCTTGCAGAATGACCTCTTCCCTGGGGCTGGGAGGAGCAAACTGAGGACAAGGGAATTATGAATTGTAGAAGGGCACTTGTATCCTGGTCCTCACATGCTACCACACACCAAACCTGGGTGTGTCAACTTCTCACATACAGAGGCCAACAGGCTTCCACCCATCACACTGACCAAACCCTTCCAGGGTCTGTGTTTGTGCCCCACCCCCTCATGGGTAGGGACTGTTTTCTCTGCTCTGTGTTCCCTGCCCACGGAGACACTCAACATCCGTCAAGCCAATCCAGTGGATTTAGTTGCGAACTGTCCCTCCCCAGCTCAGTTGGTGTGGGTGTCCATTAATCCCCCAACCTTCCAGCCCTTCCCTCCAGCTCCCAGAGCTGGCAGCCAGGAAGCTGGATAGGGTGGACTAGCAAGTGATGGCCAAAGAATCTGACCAGTGGGTAAGGGGTGCCTCAGGCATGGCACAAGCCTAGAGTCTCACACGCAGAGTGTCTCTCTCGATGTTCATAGAAGGAAAGGCGGCCTGACTGGTAAATAACTTCCCAGAAGAAATTCTTCTGGCGAATTTCAGCATCACCAGCTGGCATTTTTTGGCAGCCAAAGAAAGATAATAACCATGTTGAAATGACACCCACGACCTTGTAAGAACAGGGCATGACTTGTTACCTCCTCCTGCGCAGCCTCCACATCCACCATCCTGTAACTCTTCACCCAGCCCCCTATGCAGCCCACTGCTGGGTAGGGGTGTGAGAACTGGGGTAGGTGGGGGTAGTGCAGCCCACTACCATCAGCAGGGCTGTGAGACCCAGGGTCCTGGGCCACACCCATGTCAGGTGCTAGGAGCCCGCAGCCCGCCAGATGTCACACCCCACCTCCTGTCCCAGGAACCCCTCCCACTCTCGAATCCACCCGTGTGTACTTAGACACATTTAGAGATCTGTTTAATAAATCACCACTTCTACATGACCTGACAATAGCCACAGATAATCCAGGGCTTTTAGAAGCCTTGTTTACAACTCCTATAATTCTAGGTTATGCAAAGCCCAACAAGTTAGGGAAGGTGTCAGCCTTCTCTCTGTGAATGACATAACTTGTATTTGCAAATTATATGTAATTGATCCAAAGATGTTACAGACATTTCAACAACAAAGGGCATGCCTCCTACCTCCCAACCTCTCCTTCTGGGAATTTACCCTTAAGGAAATTACAGTGAATGTGGGCAAAAGAAAATTAGCACAGGCCTGTTCAAAGTAGTGTTGTTTATAATAACAAAACTCTAGAAGCAATCTACCTGAGTAACAATAGGGGATTAGTTAAACAGACCTTGGAACAAGGATACAGGGAGATTCCAAGAAGCCCTTTAAAATAGTATTATGTAGACTAGGTCATGTCATGGGAAAAATGTTAATCGTCTATTATTCAGCGAGGGAGTATAGGCAGGTTACAATGCAATAATTGCAGTAATTGCCATTAAAATATTTTTTATAAATATGAACAGTGCTTCAGAGGTAGGGTGTGATCTGCAGACAGACAAACAGACAGACAGGTTTGAGGTTTAAATCTAATGAGTTACGTGTCCTTGGACAACTTATATAACTTTGACCTAGGCTTCAATTTCTTTATCCCTAAAATGAAGAAAATATCTGCTTTCTAGGGTAATTGTAAATACTGTACTAAATCAAACTACCTATGCAAAGGTCTTAGCCTCATAGTTAACACAAGGTGAATGTTTAAAATGGCAATGTTTAAATTTATATATAAAATGGCTAATGTTGAATGGTAGAACTGTGGATGTGCCTATTTTTCTATCTTACTGTCTCTGCTTGCCTACACTAGTGCAAAGACCATAATGATTTTTTTTTAAGCTCACAGAATTGCTATAGTTAAGAAAGAACCTGTTGCTTTAAAAGAGGGGAATGGGGATGAATCATACTTTGTGACATCAGCAGGTAAGCCCAGGAGCTGGTTCCCTCAGATCTAGTAGATCTATTATCCAGAAGGGAGCCAGCTAAAGGGCAGCCCTGCTCCTATGGATGCCAATCTAGAAAAGAGGACCTGCAGAAAGCAAGACGAGATGGTTCCGGAGTTTCCGCACTAGGCCTCTTCCTCCCTGTGTCTGACTCATCTTACCACTCATGAAGTTTAGGTATCAGAGGAGTGGGCGGGGTGGGAAGGAGACCAGCAATTGGTAGGAGTGACTGGTACCTGAGGAGGACCTGAGTGGGAGGAGAGGAGCTGAACCAGGGTCCTGGGACATGGAGGGAGACGCTAAACAGCCTCTGCTTGTTGAAGGGCACACAGGGTCAGAGGCAGTGTCCAGCCTCAGCCTTTCTGGCTCTTTTGCTGAAATGCACAGAGCTGCTTGTACAGGCCATGGCTCTTTATCTCCCTCACTCAGAGTCCAGCAAGTGTGTAAAGCGCTGCTGAGCCTTTTTAATCACACTTCATCTTCTTGGTCAGACAGGATGTGGCAACAGTGGCCAGTGATGGCAAAGGAGTGGGGACCTTGAAATCCAAGCCAGCTTCCACCCAGGACAGGGAGCAGTGATAGGAGAAGGTTTCCCTCCACTGCACAGAGAGGGAAGCAGCCTGCAGACCAGAGGCAGGGACCAGCTCCAGCCCCAGCCCCACACTGGTGGAGATTCTCACCAAGATGGCTTGATTCTCAGGAGAGCAGCCCAGGAGATAGGGAGAGCTCAACAGGGGACCATGGGGAGGCTCACTACCCCAAGCCTGGCTGTGTAGCTTCACCATCTGAAGCAGGAACTCACCACCAGCTGAGAAGAGAAACCTGAAGCATTTGCTCCACTCAAATCCCTGCAGCAACGTGACTGAGGAATTGCAGGCCATCCTAACACCTTCAGGAGGGCTCTTGGTAGTCTACTTCTCCTTCCTGAAGGACAGGATACAGATGGCAGACAGGGGATGGAGGTCCTCCTGGGTTCCAGCTGTGGTGGTGAGAAGGAGGAGCAAGGGTAGGAGAAATGCACCAACCTCTGAGAGTTGGGGATGAGGGAACTTGTAGATCACACCCAAGGACAGCCAGTGCTGGCCATGCCCATCTGCATGACAAGATGCTTGTCAGGAGTGTGCATCAAAGGCCGGTAAAACTTCCCTCCTCCACATGACTGGAGAAAGCAAACACAAGACACTACTTCATACCCAACGGGATATGGAATGGAGAGTATTAGTGAGGACGTAGAGAAACTGGAACCCTGGGACCCTCCTTGTGAACAGTCAAATGCAGCCACCGCTCTGGAAAATTCTGGCAGCTCCTCAACAAGTAAAAATTGCATCCTAAGGAACATGTTCCAGAGAACTGAAAACAGGCACTCAAACAAGCCCACATATACACAGATTCCCAACAGTGTTATGCATAATAAACAAAAGGTGGGAACAATCTTTTTATCAAGAGACAACAGGCTTTTAAATGAAGTATACTCCTAAGATAAGATATTCTTCACCGCAGAAAGGAATGAAGTTCGACCATGTAGTATAAGGTGGATGCACCTGGAAAACATTCCAGGAAGTGAAAGAAGCTAGAAACAGAAGGTCATTTATTGTGAGATCCCACCTATGTGAAAGCCCAGCATGTGTAAATCTGTAGAGACAGGAGCCAGGAGTTAGGGTGTAGATGGGACTAGGGAGTGACAGCTTGGAGAGTACTGGATTTGGGGGACGTAATAAAAATATTTGGGAACTACAGTTGACAGTTGCATGACATTATAACTTTACTAAGTGAAGCTGGATTTTCAAAGTGTGAAATGGTTACTTTTATGTGAAGTTCACTTCCGTAGAAAAGAACAGATTGGAGTCCAGAAATTCCTTCTTGCTGGGCCATGTGTTTGATCCACATGATCTGATTTCATCTCCAGAACAGGCCTATGAGGTAGAGGTTTATTACCCCATTTCACTGATAAGAAAACTGAGGCTCCCAAGAGGTGATATAATTTGCCCAAGGCCTCAGAGCTTGTGCTGTACTCCAGGTGGGGCAGAGAACTCCCTCGCTGCCGCAGAGAACAGCCTCTGGGTTTCCCAGAAATTCCTCCAAGTTGAGTAATGCTGCTCTGCAGAGGCTGAGGATGTACATCCTGACCTGGGAGGTGAGGAACAAGGGTCTCCCAGATTCCGTGCAGCCTCAGGCGGCTGGAATGCCGAGAATGACAGCAAGGACCTCAGGGAGGGACAGCTCATGTTGAGCAGGGTCCACCTGAGGACTACAGGGCAAAGGAGGGGCCCGGAAGCCAAGGGCCTGCCCTCAGGGCACCCAGCGACTCAGCTACCAATGCTACCTGGGACCATGGGACCAGGACTCAGGCCAGAGGCCACATGAGGAAATGAGAACAGAGCTGGCTTGGATGTCAGAGGTCTTTAACAACCACGAGTCTTCTCCCCTTTTCCAGAGCTAAGGTTACCTGTGCGTTTACTGTGCACCGTGCACCCTCCTGAACTTTCCCTTGGACCTCAGCCACAGTCTACAGGTGGAAGACAGTGGTCACCCCACCTGCTTCTCCCACTTCTGCTGTTTAATCTACAACAGGCTGGGAAATGCCAGCTCCCTTGACATCTACAGCAGGGGACCCCCTTGCAGCCAGTGAGGCGCAGAGGGGTGTCTCCTGGCTCCTCTGACAAAGCCTTCCTGGAGTTCTGGAGAAAGATCTGGAGAACAATGGGCCCACCTTGTCCTCTGGATGTTGTCACACCTGGACGTGGTGCTGTGTCAGCCCAAGAACAACACTGATAGCGACATGGCAGAGCAGAGGTGGCAGCGCAGGAGCCCTCATGACTGAACAGCACATGACTCCGGCCCAACCCCTTCTAGTTACAAAAAAGAATAAACTGCTTTGTTGTACAATCTGCTTTTTGTAGTTAACTGCAACCCACACAACCCTAAATCCACAAATGAGAACTCTGCGTCGCAGAGAGTTATGATCCCACAGCCATCAGGACCCGCAGGCCCCAGCACTCTGCCCTCCACTGTCCTAAGACAC
Source organism: Petromus typicus (assembly GCA_004026965.1). Taxonomy (NCBI): domain Eukaryota; kingdom Metazoa; phylum Chordata; class Mammalia; order Rodentia; family Petromuridae; genus Petromus; species Petromus typicus. The sequence continues at coordinate 74,820 of PVIR01000726.1, read as the reverse complement.
TGCCCCCTCCATGGGACTGCCGCCATGTAAGATAAAGTACCTGGCACAGGTGAGATCGAAATACCTTCAGCATAAGAAGAAATCAGTGAAATGACTGCCACCAAGGTCCAGGACAGAGCTAAGGGCAGAGGGGACACCCAGTGAGACAAGTCATTTCTCAGCCCTGACTCGGCGTCCATCGAGCCTTAGGGTTCAGGGTCTAGACACCCCTGTGCTTCAGCCAACCACTGCCCCTCAAAGAATGTAGGTTTCCCAGGCTGGCCACAGTCACTTTACTCCCTGTAGCCCTCAGAGACTGACTTTCTGGGGTCTCCCTCCCACCACAGCGGCCTGTTCACCTTCCTGCTCTCACATCAGCAGCCTTGAAATAAGCACAAGACCGTGTCACTATCTGGCCTCAAAGCTTCACACTGCTTCCCATGGAGACGGAGAAAAACAGCCATCACTCCACAAGCAGGAACCTTGAAGACCTGCTTTATCCCACGTTCAACTTCTCAACACTCAGGGCTTTTCCAGAGGTGCAACCTCTCTCCCTGTCATTTTATCACCGGATTTAATTTCTCTACATATGTTTCCTACCCCTCTCTGTTGTTTCTTATTTTTGAACTGTTTCTTTCATCATTTTCCACCAGCCCCTACCCTGTGCACTCTGAGTGAGGGGCAAGTCCATTTAATTCACTGACAAATTCTGGCACCAGAAATAATGTTGGCATCTGTGGATAAATCTCCATTTGTCTTAAATAAAGTAGAAGAAGTGATGTTCTGGGCTGTAAGCATCATTGGCCTTCCTCATATCTTGCGCTCTGAGGCCTCATACTCTTTCAAGAAGCTTATCTCAAAGCCACAATAAAAAAGCCCACCTCCGGCAGAATTTCCCAGTGTGACCTCGAATAACAAGGAAGTAAGAAAATATGGCGGCTCACAGCTAAGGGTCTGGCACACAGGAAACATTCTATTAAGTCTCTGTTGTATCAGAATATGGGTAACAAGAGGAAGGAGGAAGGAAGGAGGGAGGGAAGGAAGGAAGGAAGGAAAGAAGGAAGGAAGGAAGGAAGAAAGGAAGGACATTTTACCTGCACACTGTGACAGTGACCAAGATGGCTGCCGTTCTGGGAAAGAAGGATGTAGGGAGGTTCTGGTAGACACCTGCCTACCCTTTCCCCAACCCCATGGGCGCTCTGAGAGACTCAGCAGATTCAGTGCCCAGGGAGCAGCACCTCCCTGAGCCTAATCTGAGAGAGAGTTTGGGCACCAGGAGGGTGGAGAGGAAATGCACTCTGGGTCAGAGAATCCCCATGTCCCCAAAGCCCTTATTGCCGTGGCAGCTGCTGTAGGGATAAGCTTCCTGCCGGGATGAGCTGGGCCTTAATAGCTGCTAATTGGTCATAAGGTGAAAGGAGGAGAGGTATTAATGAGCGAACCATTTGGCTCTGAGTGAATGGACCATCACCCAGAAGGATTTTATCGGTCTGTCTGCTTTTTAAGAGTTTTCATTAAAGGACTGTCTTGGTCTTTAAACGGTCCACTAGGATCCAGGTTTTGAGATAATGAGGGGAATTTCAAAGATTGCAGAACTCGAGCCCTCACCCGGCCTCTCATCCTGCCGAGTGTGGGGCCACACTAGGGCCAGCGAGACCCCACCTGCTCACCACCTCTCGGGCTGCTCCTGCCTTTCCTGTTGATCCTTCCAGGAGGACGTGTCCCCACCTAACAGAGGAAGCCATCCTCCTTGCAACCTGTTCAGTACTTGTCCCAGAATGGGGCTGTTTGCCTCAACTAGGAAGACCATGTCTACCATACACGGGTGACCCATTTCCCCCACCAAACTTTTGGTTCCTTTATGTTTTTAAAAGCAATATTTACTCATTAAAATTCACATGTTAAAGAAATTCAGAACCTTTGGAAATGAATTCTATCTCCTTCATAATCTTACTTCTCAGAAATTAATCAAAATCAGCATCTTGATGTACAGCTTTCCAGATAGGTGGATGGACAGACCATACTTTTTTTTCAGTATTAGGAATGAATCTACCCTGTGTAAAGGGCTCTACCTCGGAGCTATGCTCCAGGTCTTCTTTTGGGTTTTATTCTGAGGCAGAGGCTCACTAAATTCTGCTGGCTGGGCTTGAACTTGCAATCCTCCTACCTCAAGCCTCCCTAGGCACTGGGATTACATGTGGACACCACCACACCAGACTCCACATCATAGTTTTTATATTAAGTATTGCAGGGATTAATGGGATGGACACCCAAGTACACACCATCTTAACAAAATAAATCATCTCAGATTAAACTGATTCCTATTTCCCATTCTTTCTTCCTGTAGCATTCCTTCTCTCTCCCAAAGTAACCTTTCCCCAGAAATCAGCATTTCCATGGCCCTGCTATACTTCTATCACATGTATTTGCACAGTAGTTGCTCTTTATCCATAGGTTTGCTTTTCTCCTGTTTCAATTCTCCAGGGTCAAAGTTCAAATATATTAAATAGAAAATTTCAAACTAGTCAGTTTATAAATTTTAAATTGTGCATCTCTCTGTGGATTGTGATGAATCGTGTGCTGACCCTTCACCCAGGATATCCCTACTGTATATCTTACCTACCCTTTTCTCCCTAGTAGTTTTCTTGGTTATCAGGTCACCTATTATAATACAGCAGAGCTTGTGTTCAAGTAACTTTTATATTACTTAATGACAGACCCAAAGTACAAGAGTAAAGATTCTGTCTACTTGAACATGCCAAAGAAAAGCTATATTGGAGTTATTTTAATTGAAAAGATTATGATTTCTGACTTAGTAGGCAAAGACCCAGTATCTCTGGGGTTCAGTACTATCCAGCTGCAGGCCCACAGTTCCTAGACTGAATAAAGAATTATTGTATCCACAAATAATATGTGACACATTCAAATAATATGCTATATCTTATCCTTCTAGAAATAGCACCATGAATAACTTACAATAGCAAGCATTTGTAGCTTTCTGCAACTTATTTTTTTCTTTTTTCATTGTTTTCAGGGTTCATATGTTAATATTGTAGCTCTGCTTCATTTACTTTAACAGTGTTATCATATTCCATGGCCTTGTTATACCACAATGTATTTATCTATTTTTCTATTGAAAAATATTCGTTATTTTCCATTTTTCAGTTTGCCGACAATGCTAGGATGGGCATTCTCATATCCAGCACCCTGGGTCCATGTGCAGGAGTCTCTCTGGAGTATACACTAGAGAAGGGATGTCTCCATCACGGATGAATATCTTTGGCTCTATTAAACATTGACAAATTACCAAAATGGCCGTATGAACTTGTATTCCTACCATCAAGTATGTTAGTGCAGTCACTTTAGAGAATAACTTGGTAGTAATGAACACATGAACGCTACTGTTGTTCCCCAGCTTCGTTCATGAGGAGTTGTCTGACACTCAAAGTTTTGCCAGTCTGTTGGGTGTGGACTGACATTTCATGTTTGTTTTAATTGTGTTTCCATAATTAAAGAAATAGAGTAGCTTTCACATATTTGCTACTCTTGCCATCTGCCTGCCCCGTGATTTGCTTGTTTATTTTCTACCTCATTCTGATAGATAGATGATGAATAGATAGACAGATAGACAGACAGATAGATAGTTAGATATTATTCCTAAAACGATGTAAAAATAGCATACCATAAAATGTTTCTAGCTATATAATAAATATATTATACACAATACCTGTAATACCTTATAAAAATGTTTTTCATACATCGTGAAACTGTACAAAATAAGTACCTTCTGATTTATAACTCATCTCTCCATTGATGGACATTATTCTTACTTTTGCTCAAAGTAGTGAATACTTTTACAACATATAATTTAGTTACAATCATAACAGTTCTTATAGAAAATGGTCAGTTCTCTGTGGATTATGAATAGTGTTATATAACAAAGAGGAAAAATAGAATACAATAAAAATACAACCACATAAACCCAGCACTAAATTTTTCATACATAATTCTTCCCCTTTTAAAAATTCAAAAAGTTGCTGTGATGTGAGTTTGAGGCTGAGCTCAGGGCCAGCCTGAACCACAAAAGTGAGACCCTGTCTCAAAAAGCCTTAAAAAAAAAAAAATTCAAAAAGTTTTTGAACTACCACTTTTTTGAACTGAGAACTACCACTTCAAAATATGTTTGACAAGATCTGTTAAAATTAAACATACTCCTACCTGTCATGCAACCATTCCACTCATGGTATGCAGCTACCAAAATATATGTGTGAAAAGACACATAAGAGAATGTTTATGACAACTTTGTTCAGGTAGATTAAAACTGTGTGCCAATTTACATTGTGCACATGTATAGTAATATGGATATATAGTAATATGGATATATAATATGGATATATTTGCACATGTATAGTAATATGGATATAGTAATATGGATATATATGGATATATTTGATATACTATATATGTATAGTAATATGGATATATATATATATAGTAATATGGATATATTTGATATATAGATGTGGTATGGAACTAAGGAAGTCAGACACAAAAAAGAGCATACTCTGGCATCCCATTTGTATAGGCTCAGAATGGGAGAAACTACACTACAGTTGTCAGGGATCAGAAAGAGTGGTTAGGCCCAGAGCAAGAGAATCATGGGGAAGGGGTGTGGTGATGGAAAAGTCCTCTACCGTGGTGTTGGTATGTCCTGTCTTGATCTGGAGCACAGATATATTTACCAAAGGCATTTGAGTCTTACCTTTAACAGCTATCTACTTTTCTATTGGTCATGCTGCATTGAAGTTGCGAGAGAGATTGGATTGGTCATCAAAGGATGGTCTAGCAAAATTCCAGTTAGACAGGAAGAATAAATTCAACCAGTGTACAAAATAGCACAATGATGATAGTTGGCAACAATGTACAATATTGTATATTTGAAAGTCTCTGATTATTAGATTATAATTAGATTATTAGATTATAAATATTCTGAGCACATGCATGCGCAAGCTTGAGGGCACGCACAAAGGTAAATATGTGAGGTAAGCAACATGTTAAATTAGTTTATTTCATCATTCCAAAATATGTATACTGTCAAAATATCTTGTTGCATACTATAAATATAATTTTATGTGTTAATTAAAAAATAAAATTTTTTAAAAGCATATTGCACTTTTTTTCCCAAAGAGACAACTTGTCATCTTAACTTCCTGGTTCTTTGGGTTCTCCCTAAGTGAAAGATAGATTTTATTGAGATCCCACTAAACATTTAATGCTGGGCTAACTTTTACAAACTTAACAGTTTTTATAACTACCCCCAGAATGTGGTATGATTGCTCCTTTGTTCACAGAGGGGAAAAGTAAAGGTTGCAAAATGTGTGAACTTGTCCGATTCTATTAACCACCATTTGAATTATTCATTAAGCACAGTATGTGTCAGGCATTACTCAGCCGCTTTACGTGTATTATCACATGTCATCTGTGAAAGGGTTCTATGCAACAGGCATCATTATTACCTCATTTTACGAGAAAGGAAATTGCGGTACAGTAAGTCACTCCCCCCAGGTTACAAAGCCAGTAAGTGGAGAAGCCATAATTGGTCCCAGTTCTGACTTTTCTAGCCCCAAGACAATGTGTGGAATTTGCTTCCTACAAGATGACACGAGGGATGTCTCTTCTAGCAATGCCACCAGCTGTTTGCTTTGTTCCAGGAGCCTCTGTTTATTTGTTGACTTGTTTCTCACACTCACTCATCTGTTTAGAGTTAGAAAACAGAGCCATTAAACATCAAACCCAAACATTCTAAAATAAGTCAGCAGATAGGTCTTCCGGGCAGGGTGCTCAGGCAGGGGTAGTGTGGGGTGTGGACAGGAGGGTTCCCATTGTTTCCTTGTACTAGAAATCAGCCCTCACCAGGCCAAACCTCAAGGACCTCAGTGCTCATAATGGCCAAGCAGTGAAAGGCCTGGGCCTATGTGGTTTTTTGTCTTGTTATTATTGTTGTCATTTTTTAAATTGAAATCTTTATTGGAACATTACATATACATATCATGATTGCATTCAACAATGAGTATTGTCATTTTTATTTGCTTGGATTTTTATTCTTTTCAGAGGTGAGTATCAACTTGGGATGGCATCTTAATGGGAAAGTGAGTTGGATGGAGACATGAAGAAATGGCAGCTGAGGAAGTTAGTAGCCCTAGGCACATTTCCAGAGAAGAGAAAGACAAGCTTGCCCCACAGAGAGATCCTAGCAATGCCACAGTGGTCTTACTACATGCTCAGCCCTCCTTGGTGCTGTTAGTCCATGGCTGCAGGGGCTGCATCTCAGGCCACACTCAACCCATTGCCCGCTCATCACAGGGGAGATGAGCCCTGTGGATGAGCCTTACCAGCCTTTGGAGCCACCTATCAGATAGCAGAGTCGCAGGCATGTGGCCTTCCTGCATCTCAGCCCAGTAGGTACCTCCCCCAGGGGTCTTGGCGGAATAAATTTGGGTAAAGGAGAAGGAAGCAGATTATAGCATATTCAAGGACTCCAGGCTCAAGAGCAACCCCAGAAAGAACTTGACCATGCAGACCCTCCCGTATACCAAGTCCATCAATGATCCTAAAGGTATGGATGTTAACTATATCATCAGAGGGGGAAATCAGACCTCAGAGCCCTGCACTGTAAGCTCCCAGCCTCCCTCTGCAGGCAAGAAGGATGAAGCGGGGCAGGAGAAATATGGGCACTGTGCTTTGTGTGATGTACGTATCTATTGAAATTAACTATGGTGATACAGAACAGTTAGAAGTCAGACAATTACTGAACATTTCCTGGAAAGAGAGCTATTCTGAGCTGCCATTCACTAATGTCTCCTTGCCTGCACTGACATGTCCAGGAAAAACGGGCTCCTCGTAGGACCATAGACTTACTCAGCCTTTCCTGGGAATGGGAAGATGAGGGAGAGTCTGACCCCCGAGAAGCCATGGCCGATAAAATGAGGGGGCAGCTTTCTATGCTTAAGCCACAGGCACTGAGAAGTCTGAGTTCTGCACATGGTTAGTTAGGCCTGAGAAGGGGAGCCACTGCCCATAACTGGGGGAATGAACAACACTTCGGCATCAGGAATGAGCCTGAAGATTCAGGTTCTGGCCATCTAAGGAAAGTCGGGATCACTGATGGCTGCCCCTCAGAATACACCTTCAAGTGCTGCCCTGAAGTAGTGACACTGGAGAGGGCTCAGCCCCCATTTGCTCCGGAGTGGACCGTGCCTGGCTGCAGCCTGGAGTCCCAGCAGAATACTTTGCTCTAGTCCCCAGAGGCCAGCACCTGCAGAAACAACCCCAGATCTTCCCGAGAGGTGAAAAGCAGCTGCTCAATTCCTGCAATGTAAAGCAGGAAACCCCTTCGGGGATGCTCTTGGAAAGAACTCTGAGAACGCAAACAGAAAAACACCCTTGGATAGTGAGCATGGAAATGTTCCTCTCTGGTGCTTCCAAAGTTATTTTATATGCACAGCAAAGTCATTTACTGGCACTGAGCCCACCTGCCTGCTCCTAGGGTAACATTTAGGACTGGGCTCTTGGAGAAGGGGCACTGCTTATGAAACAGCGGGGCAACTGAGGCAGACACCTGGCCTCAGTAAGCCTAGCCACACACAAGTTCCCCTCCCCACTACCTGTCCTTCTGCTTCACCATACCAGGGACTTGTAACAGCCTGTACCAACCTGCCAGAGCAAACCCTCCAGGAGTTACACACAATGCTCTCCCTGTGGTAGATTAATAACGAAAAGGGCCTTCATTTCTCATCTTCTCCACACCCTGCTCTTGTCTCACTGAGAGGTGGAGTTCTTTCCTCCACTTCTAGGATACAAGGTGGCCAGGGGACCCACTTCAGCCACTGCCACAAGCTAAGGGGCTGCATTTCAATTTTTTCATGGCTCCTGTCCCAGCAGCTCCCTTGCACCTCTGCATTCCCATCACAACAGGCCTGGACTGGTCTCCTGGAGCAGCACAGAGCCCACCTGACCCCGGCAACAGGAAGAGAGCTTGACTCAGATAAGCAAAGTTCTTTGTGGCCCAAAGGTGACCACAGATTGGTGACAGCGTGCCACTGACAAGATCAGAGTTGCAGAGTCACCCGGCTAATGGATACACTTGTGAGTACAAATAAATGACAATCAGTGTTCAAAAATGCAAAGTCCCTAGATGCTCCAAAATCTGACACTCTCTGAGCACTCACATGAAGCCACAAGTAGAAAATTCCACACCTTGATCTTGTGAGATGGGCCATCATCAAAATGCAGGTGTGCTGAAACTATCGTATAAAATTACCTCCAGGCTGCATCTAGAAGATGTATAGGAAACATAAATGAGTTTCATGTTTAGACTTGGGTCCCCTCCCTAAAATATCTGATATTGTATGTGAAAAATATTCTAAAACCTGAAATCCAAAATGCTTCCATAATCAACCATTTCAGAAAAGAGATAGTTGTCCCGTATATAGCTCTGAGGTTTCTATAGTTGATCCGTGGCATCACGGGGATCACTGGATCTACCCCAGGGAACCAAAACCATCCCCAAAGTGAAGGACAATTGTTGAAAGGCCAACAGTGACACAAGCCCTCTTGGTTACAAATCTGGTTCCTCCCCAACCAGCTACGTGACCTTAGGCAAGTTATTTAACTTTTTGCTGCCTGAAGACTTTCGGTGAATTTCCTCACCTAAAATGGGCTTCACTGCTAGAAAAGCCTATGAGAAGAGTCATTGTGATGATTAATGAAGATGTAGCATAAGATGCTTAGGAAAGCAGCAGAATAATTCTGTGCACATATTTGCCACTAAGACCCTCTCTGCTAAACTATGTTGTGAATCTATCTTTCTCTCTCTCTCACTAGTTATCCCCAACATCCAGGACATTTTTCTAGATGCTTTCTGCTCCCATTTAGAACCACTAATAGTCCATTCTCTGTAACAAAGGCAGAGAAATCTTCCCAAAGTGTAGACCCCTCAGTTGTCACCCCGGGATTAAACTCCTCAGTAACCAAGTCCCTCTATCCTCAGGATAGTTAAACTCTCCAGTGATTCAAGCAACCCATGAGTAGCTCTCCAGCATCCTCTTCCCCCAGGGGTTCTAAGTCTAATGACAGTAATCGTAGCCACCCCTTAGGTGTGTGGCAGACCAAAGGTGTTGTTTACATTGTCTCATTAAGTCCTTGTGACCACCTTGCAAGATGGATACTGTAATTCCCATTGTACAGATTAGGAAAAAGCTTGGCCCTAGGTCACAGCAAATACTCAGCCAAGAAAGAATGAAATAATTCAAAGCCTGTTCCTACTTTCTGCCTTTACAGTGAGCCAGGCTGTTCTGTGGGAGTCACACCGCCAGAGATGTTAGAAACATATACCGAGCTCCCTCCCTCCTTCCCTCCCTCCCTCCCTGGGCCTCAACACAGAAGGAGCAGGTGAGGAGGGAAACATACTTGCTATGGTTATGGATTTCTGTTCCAGAAAATGTGAAGAAGTTGGCAGATCAGTAATCAATCACAAAGAACAACCACAGCCTAACTGAAAATGGCAACACGTTCCTGACCTCCACCCTCCCACCTGTGCTTCAAACTGTCCTATGTCTCATTTTCCGGAGTACCTCTCAGCCCAATGCACACCAGATGTTCAGTGCAACAGGTAATGTACGTCATGAAAGCAGTGCTCACCTAGTACTTTCTGTGGCACCTTCCTTAAACATGCATTCTGTATCTGTGACAGACAGGTACAGCTAGAAGTATCTATATAATATCTATATAGTATATGTGTGTGTGTGTGTGTGTGTGTGTGTGTGTGTGTGTGTGTGTACAGACATTGCCCCTGGAGGACAGGTGTTATCATTGTCCCTATTTTACGTATGAGAAACTGAAGGTCAGAGATGGTAGAACATGTGTTTGGAGCCATATCCAAACTCAGGAATCCTGGTTCAGAAACCACGTTCTAACCACTGCACCACAGGACTCCTCAAGAGAGTCAGATGAGTTCCTCGTAAAGGCCAGCTCGGGGGTTCTCCCTAGCAGAACAAATGCACTGGAGCTGAGGAGAAAGGGATCCTACAGAAGGCCTAAAAGGCAAAGGTGGGGTCTGAGCAGGTTGTCACAGGTCACTGGAATCTCCATCCGCATGCGAAGAGCCTTGGAATTCGCTGTCTAGGTGACCAGTCATGGCTGGAGGCATGAGCACGCACCGACCTCCACCTAGCACTGTGCACATAAAGAAGCCTAGATACCTGGTGTGAGGACAGCAGCAGCCCCTTGAAGATCAGTGTGCCATATGGCATGGAATGATATCTCCTTCCTCCTGACTCTGCCTTGTGCACCCCGCTGGCTAGGAGGTGAAGGGTGAGTATCTCAAACAGCCAATGATTGCACAGCTGTTTATCTCCACCTTCCAATCCGGCCTCCAAAAGGGTCCCATGAGGGTCGCCCAGTACAAAGGAGGCAAGTTCAGGCCTCCAAGAGTCAGGTGGTTTTCACATACCCTAGGAAGAAAGATGACTGCTCATTCTCACTCTCCGCAAGGTTGCGATGTTTTATTTTCCATGGGAATAGCATGTTCTTTCCTTCTGTAGATGACAGAGAGATTTTTCTGGTCTGATAAGAACATTATCCAAATGTTAAAAATTAAAATTAGAAGCAAAACTTAGCTGCAGAAGCATCAAGACATGACCCTTGGTCAGATTGGGTTGCAGTAATGACCCCAACATTGCTTCTGCGGTCGCTGGCTGGATAGAGGAGCGCTGGCCACCCTGTTCAGTTCACAGGCAGAGCTGAAGAGGCTGGGATCAGGCCCACCTCCTGCCTGGCACTCCACCAGCCCTGCCATGGCAGGCAGTCCCCTTTCTGGTTCCAATCCTGCTAGCTTTCTCCACCAAGTCGGACCTACCATCACTTTTCCAGTTGTGCTATACGAAAACAAATGCCAAGACTGGCTGGTGGCAGACTGATGACAGACACTACTTCATTGCTTCTTTCTGCCCAAGGCCAGCCTGGAAGATCTAGAGGGTCTTCCTACAGGTGGCAACATTCAGCTGAATCACAAAACAGAATTTAGAGATTCTTAGTGGAAGTAGACCTTCCCAGAGAGTAGGGACAAGGTAGTGATCTGCCAGGTACAATTCTCAGCCAGTCACACATTAGAATTCTCAAGGGAAGCTTTGGAGACGGAATGTCCTGACTCGGCCCTCCCCAGACTCTGGCTTAATAGGCTTTGGGGTAACGCTTGGCTTGGCCTCAGAGTGGCCATGGGAAGCTTCAGGCAGAGCAGGGAGTCCCCGTGGTCTCCTCATCAGCCATTGCAAAGAAGTCCCAGTGGGGTGGTGGGGAGTGATGGTGAGTGAAGGAGGAGGATCAGGGTGTGGGAGGGAGGACAGAAGGAAACAGAGGAAAGGGGTGCAGTGTGCTGAGGTGCAGGCCAGCTCTGGCATCCAAGATTCAGATCCCCAAAAATGAAACTCAGGTACCAATTCCCCCCTCACCTTGGGACTTGACTTTAAATTTCTGTGTTACTACTTCCCACATCCAGGGTTGTTATTTACTTACTATCTTTTCTAGCTCAGAGCAATATATTTCGAAAGGCAGCTTTCTACTAAGTGGTATTTGGAAATGAAAGCCAGGGTACTGTGTCCTAAATAGAAAGTACCTTGAGAGTGAATCTGGGCAGCACGTGCCTATGATCTCAGTACTCTGGAAGCTGAGGCAGGAGGACGTTAGGTTCAAGCTCAGCCTGGGCAATTTAGCAATTTAGAAGGACTCTGCTCCAAAATAGAAAAGAGAACTTGAGGATGTAGCTCAGCACAAAGGTTCTGGGTTCAATTCCCAGTATCAGAAAAAGGAGTTGCATGCATGATGTCCTGAGTTCTATATGCAGTGTAAGGAGAGGGAAAAGGAGAAGGGGAGGGAGCAGGAGAGGGGAAGAGAGCTGGGGAAGGAGAAGGGAAGGGGGGAGGATCTGATGATCTAGTTAGATGCTGCCAATATTTGTATTTGGGTTTCACTGTGATAAACTGCAGGCAACACAAATTTGACCATTTTAACCATTTTAAAGTTTGTAGTTCAGTGACATTCATGATATGGTACAGTTCCCTCCATCTCTAGAACTTTAATTTTACCAACCTAATATTCCACACCTATGAAATAATACCTTCCCATGGTGACCTCCTTCCAGCCCCTGGCAATTCAGTCCATTCTGTGGCACTCAAAGGGGCTATGTCACCTAATGTGTCTCCACCTGTAGCCTAAACCTTTAGCATTTGTCTCAAAAGTTCCCCACTCTACATGAGGGATTCCCTAGGCTCATCTTCTAGAGCTGTGGCCTTGCTGGAAGCACATGATTAAATCTGTGTCTAACATACAAAGCCCTCACCGGGCCCATGATTTCCTTTAATGCTCCCAACAATGCCAAGAAATAGAAATTATTCCCATTTGGCCAAAGAGGAAACCATCATTCAGCAAGGCAGTAATTTACCCAGAGTGACACAACTAGCTCACACCAGGGTTTATGGATCCAACCACAAGCTTCTGCTCTTTCCACCCCACCAGACTGACTTCCCTGAGGCAAGTCACAAGAGAAAGGAAGCCAGAGAATGCAGGAAAACATCACCCAGGAGGCTGCTCTGTAAACACAGACCTCACTTAGCAAGCAGACTCCTAACAAGTTAATCAAAATAAATTGGGATGGTGCATGCGTAGGTAGGTAAAGCTCTTCCGGGTGCATAAATGGCCCTGTCAGTCTCTGGCCAGGAATCACTATGCTGGCCCTTTAATTAATGCACAAGAGACACTGGCTACAGAGGATGCGCCCCTCTGCACACCTCTGGGAGCCCAGGCAGTTCCTGCCCAGATCTTCACACCAGCAAATGGCTGTGCATACTCACTGTGCATTTGGGTATTTTTGCCCCTGCAGGAATCTGATGCAAATGGGGTTGACACGTACACACAGCATTGTCCCCCCAGCTGAGCTCCCCTGTTTACTGATGGGTTTTGAGCATCCTCTCTGGACTACTTGCCTTCATCTTTTGTGTTTGTTTAAATAATAGCCAGGTAGAAACCTTAGGTAAATATCTTCCTTCTGGGATGCCACAACGGGAAGCATCTCCCTCCACTCCACCCCACCCACAGCTGATCATGTTTGCAGCAGCCTCCAGATTGGCTCTTTGGCTCATCTCCATTTATCTCTGAGGCTGGGTTGGATCCATCTGCATAAAGCTTGCACATTAGTAGGAGTCTCCTGTATTTCCAGGCTGAGGGATGCAGCCTGGTACCTGGCCTGACCCTTCTGCAGCCTGCATTTGCTTTGTTACCAAAGCCCTCCCCAGACTGAGATAGAAACATCACACTGAACACAGTCTTCTCATTGCACCCATCTGCGGACTAGCTCCAGTATCTATCCCCATGGAAACCTAAATTCATGAATGCTCAGGTTCCCCATATAAACGGCATAGTATTTTCATATTACTTGCATACATCCTCCTGCATATTTTAAATGGCCTCTAGGTTGCTTATAATACCTAATATGATATAAGTGCCATGAAAATTATTGTTCTGTATTGTTTAGGGATGATGACAAGAAAAAGGTCTGTACCTATTCAGTACAGGTGTAATTTTTTTTCAGACACTTTTGATCTTCCGAGAGTTAAATCCATGGTGCAGAATCCCCAGATACCTCCAGCTTCTTCAGAAAAATTTGATCATCTAACTGTGCAAGAAAGCTATCACTGCCTCCCAAACTGTTTGGGTTGTGAGTTCTCCCTACTACAATAAAATTAACTTTAAAAGAATGAGTCTAAGATCCAAGACTTTCACAGACTGAATTCACCACCAGATATTGAGAGCAGGCACATTCACAGTCTGCCTCTCTAGGGGTCACAAGTAGGAGAATTTTGTCTTCAGGAAAGAAACCAGGCCCGAAACCCACATCTGAAGGCCTGGGGTTTCTGGCAGAGTATTGGCCAGCAGGTGTCTGGAAATTGGGAAGCCTCCTTTACATGTGACCTGTGTTAGAGGCTGCAGTGGTCTCATAATTATGGCCAGGAACTTAAGAGTAGGCATCCTATAGTCAGAAAGATCCAAGCCCAAGCTGGAGTCTGCCCCTTGGACTCTCTGAGCCTCCATTTTCTCAGCTTCCTCATGGAGGTGGAAGGGTTAAAGGAGAACCCATATAAGTTATTAATGTGTCAGGTACTACCCCGGTCTCTTTTAGAAGCCTTCCCCCCATTCAACCAGCTCTCTCTTGCAGAGAGAGCAGAGTCAACAACCTCTGACTTTGTTCAAGCTGATGTGTCCTCAGTGCCCAGCCAAGCCAAGAGGTCAGCATTTGCTGATGGAGGATCACTTTCCCAGCCTCCCTTGCAGTCAACCTTGGCCATATGACTCAGATTTGATCAATGACTCACAAGAGGAAGAATGCAGGCTGCATGTAGAAAAACTCTCCCCACTGACCCTCCTCTCCTCACACCTATCAGCCATTTTGTGACCATTCTGCAGAAGCCTGAGGATGAAAAGCCAGCAGGTCAAGGAAAGGAGAAGGGAACATGTGTGACACAGTAGACTTTGATGAGATGGGAACTCCATTCTCCAGGACCTCATGATGAATGTGCATCGCTTTGGCCTGTAGGCTGAGTCTTTTATTTCATTCTACTATTTTCACCCCAAAGCTGTCCTACTCACTAATCCTACACCCGCGCCTACAAAATGGAAATCCAAAGGAAATCAATCCACATCTTTAAGGATCATGCTTTTTCTGACTCAGTAGCTCACATGGCTCTAAGATAACAGCTCCGAAACCTAGAGAACTCTCCATCCTGGGCTGTGACAAGTGTCACTGTGGGACACCTGGATGGGTGGAAATGCTCTGTTTGGGAAGCTGACCTCCTACTCAATACTCTCTGCTCCAGATACTTCTGGTCTGGTGATCTCACCAATCCACTTTACCCAAGACTGTGCCTCTGTTTATTTGGCTATAAAAGTAGAGCCCTATGGACTGGGGATTTAGCTGAGTGGTGCCTCACCTTCCTGCAAATGCAAGGTTGTGAGTTCTATCCCCTGGTACATCCACAAAAAAAAAAGTTATAAAAGGAAAAAATAGGTATGTGTGTTACAAAATTATTCTCTTACTCTTCTTCAGATAAACTCCCTTCTACAGCACAAATCAGTTCCTCGCTCAGCACCCCAGGTTCACACAGCCACCCACCACCTAGTGCTAGCTATCATTCTCAGCCTCATCTCTCATTTCTGAGCTCATACAAGCCACTGAGCCCCAGCCCTTCTGAATGGCCACACCTGCCCAGACACATGCTGCTCTGTCTCCCACACACCCCACAAATGCTGCCCCCTGTTGGAGAGCCACCCTCACCCCAGCCTTGCCCTTGCCCTAATCCCTGCTTTGCCGCTGATAAGGCACTTCTGGGAGCCCAGCAGGGGCTCATGCACACAATCATGCCCAGCTTTTTGAAGGTTTTCTGCTCTGAAGCCCCTTTATCTGCTTGATAGCTTCAGCTCACCAGTCTGTGAGCTTCAGAAGGGTGGAGACAGACCCCACACTCCCACTCACCACCATTGTCATCCAGCGCACCCCTGATCCGGAAGAGGCAATGAAGATGCATCTACTAAAGAATGAATGCTGACATGGAGTTTAGCACAAACCCAGGCACTTGATGGGCACAAGTTAAATTCATGCCTACCAAGAGAGATGCCTACTGTAGCAGATAAGTGTGCACGTGAATTCCAGCCCTGTGACTTAGTAACTGTGAGTCTGGATAGGAGCATCAGTTTCTTCATGTATGCATAAGAATCCTAATAATGACTTGCTTGAGTTGTTATATGAATTTCATAAGCCTTTAGAAAGAGTACCTGGTACATGGCAACTGCTATCATTATTATTATCATTAAAATAATCATTATGCTGGAGATACCCAAATGAGGTCTAGAGCCAGCCCACTGGGACTCAAAATTCTGGGTTTTTACCACTGCAACTTCCATCGATGTCCACTCTGGCTACCTCACCCCTGGTCAACACCACCCATCCAAGGTGTCCTCCGACAGCTCCCCAGCTCTCCTTCCACTCAACCGTGGCCACAGATGAACTCGCCTGATTGATAAAGTCCCTATCTGGTCATTTACGATCTGGCTGCTGAAGAGGCAACTCCTGCCAGCTCGAAAAGCAATTAATCTGCAAACAAGCTGGGCAACAGCAGGCCTGGGCATTGCAGTCTCGGGCCGAGGCCGCTCCGGAGAGCCGATAAGACTGCAGTCGGCTATTTATTGTACATTTTAATTAAGTGCTTGTTAACGACAGTTATTTTAACAGTCATAAAATTACTGTTGTAATGCATTTTGTTGGAGGGAGAATGGAGGGGCCCCAGGACTTTATGAAAGCAACCACAGATTGCTTTCACTTTAAATCAAAGAATAAATTCTGAAGAGGAGGGTTGGTGCTGTGGTCCAGGCCCAGGCGCTAATGGTTATTTAATGCGCTCATCAGTGTTTGTAAGTCCTGAGCATACGGCGCGGACACAACAGCCTCCAAACCCTCTTTAACACTTATTTGAGATGACAGGAAAAATGAAACCGTTTGTGCTTTCAATGGAAAAGCAATCATTGGTACATTATATTCGCCTTGCCCTATCATGCTAATGCATGGTAAAAATGTCACCAAATGTATTTAAGGACCTGATGGACTGTTAACGTTGGATTCCTGGTACTGGACTGATTAATAAAAATCTTCAATTTGTATGTAAATGCAGTGAGGCCTCATATCATCCGCATACCTGCACCCAGAGAAAATAATAAACTGATGTTTAATGCAGCAATTATCAGCATTTATGGAACCCTTAAAGCAGTGGCGGCCCTTGGAAGCAGGCATGGAGGGAGACACAAGAGATGGGCAACGACGTCCATGCAGGATGTGTGGGCTGATTCCGAGGACCAGCGCTGGCAAAGCAGGCCATGTCACATGGGGACTCTGAGCCCAGTCAGGGAGCCAGTCATGTGCAGTGGCTGTGGATGGTGAGTCGGAGCTGCGGCCAGACAGATGATCCAGAAGGCACTGTTCTCTGCTAACACCACTCCTTGGCTCCATGGGCACCTGCTGATGTTGTCCGCGCTCTCACTTGGAGAAACCCTCCTGGAAAGGTCCCATCACCTGCTGGGCCAAGAGGACTCACTATGCTGGTCACTGTACTTATAATGTCTCTGTATATTGGTACAAATGGCACTTACTGCATTGCTGTGTGTCAGACCCAGAGCTAAGGACTTTCTAGGATATTGTAACACTTGCAGTGTCTGCACTGAGTCACTAACAAACCTACTTCCTCTTCCTCCTGGACACCCAGCTAAACTACATTTCCCAGAGTCCCTTGCAGTTAAATACAGTACTTTGCTTTCACTCACTTGACTGGGAAGTAGACACCAAGATGGGATTGGGTATTAGATGTACAATAGTTTTATTGGAGGAGGGAGCAAGAGACAGCAGGGACAGTCTTCAGGCCATATGTCACCTGAGGCCCATATGAGCAAACAGGGAGAAGATTGAGTAAGAAAGGCTGATTGCATCACTCTTCAAAGTAAGCATCTCCCAAGCCAAAAGGAAGTCTTTCAGCCAGAGTTTCCATTAGAAGTGTCCTCAGTCTCAGCAAGACAAGCCTGACTTATCCTCTCCTGGTGCTCAGTCTTGCCTGGTGATGGCCAAGCAGAAGCATAGCTTCCATCTACGTGGGCACAATGGTAAACCCATTGTGGGGTTAAGCTCAGCCTGCTCATTGAGCTCCTTACAGCAGGAGAGCTAAGGTGCCTTTGCACACCTACCACACCACATGGCCAAGGTCTGGCCTGTGGAATGTGGACAGGACAGACATGTCTCTTCCAGGCCTGCTCCTCTCAACCTCCGTGGGCCATTCCCACACCCAATACCCTTTGTAAGCTTCATGCAGCCAAGCATGGGAATCTTGGGAGTTTGCATACTAAAGAACCAGAGATGAAAGAAGTTCACCTGAAGAAGAGCTAGCATCTTGATAAGGATATCACTTGAGTGGGAAATAAACCTCCACTGAGATAAGCCTTTGAGACTGAGGGTTTCTCTGTTATAGTAGCTAAACCTTAACCTTCCTAATATTTCATCTGCTTACAGCAAGCATGATGTGAGAAAGTGTCCACCCTGTGCCTTCCTGATGTTGCAATACTGCATTCCATTGTCTCCAAGACAGAGAGTGAGCTTCTTGTGGGGTCTGGGGAGGATAAGGCCTGTCATCTTGATGATCAGGAAAGAGCGGCAAGAACATTCCTGGAGTGACAGCATCTTCCCTCCCTCTGGTTTACCACAGCCCTCCAACCCCAGCAACCTCTCGATCTGTATACAGTGACAAAACCTCAGCAGTACAAATTGATACACTTATTTTGGAACTTAAGTGGACAATATTTAGTATTTTATTGTATTTACCCTTTAAACCAAGTGTTCCATTCCAATCTAAGAGCTTATCCCACAAGCACCAATGTCAAGGACATCCACACACTCACGGCACATTGTTTATAGGAACAAAACACCAGGTAGAATCCAGTAATTCTTCAAAGGGCTCTAGTCAAGCAAATGTATTTTGTTACTGGTAACTAAGGCATTTACTAAAAGGGATGGGATAGAACTATTTGGACTTGTGGGAAGAGATATATATTAAATGGGAAGAAGTAACAGACTATTATTGCATGACTCCATTTTTATAATAATAATTATTATCTTTGTTAAAGTATGGAAGACTGCTAAGCAAACTGGTAAGGGTGATAGTGGCTGATACGCCAGGAGTCTGATGTCTAAAACTAGCACCTCATCTCACACTCTGTGTTTTTCTAGGGGAAAAAGAATGTGATAATAAAAAAAAAAAGGAAACAAAGCTTATTTGACTAGAAAGTATGGGGATGCAGGTAGGTAGGGGAAGGGGAAAAATAGGAATCAAGTCATATCATATTCTGGTACAAACTCTCAATGTTGAATGTGATGATGATGTGTATTCATAATGTACCAATAAATATTTGAATTTAAAAAGAAAAGAATTACCTCTATAATATAGAGAAAAATAATGTATGTCTCCTGGGCAGTCATCACAACTCAAGAAGCCTGGTGAAGGAGTGCAGAGCCTACAGCAAGTAGACAGTAATTGTGTGGCCACAGTGGGTGAGTGGGAGTCCATCTTCCTGGACCCCCTGAAGGAGCTTGAGAACACATGTCAGAGCCATCCTCCAACAGCGAGGAGGTGGGGTCTTTCTCTACCATGGTCTAGCCTTCAGCAGCCGAGGGCAGCACCTGTGTCTTGGTGTCACTGGAGACTGAGTGTGCATGTGAGAGTGTTCCTGGGGACTGGATCCAGGACTTCAACCGGATAGCAAAACCCTCAGGTGCTCAAGGGCTTAGTTTAAAAGTACACAGTGTTTGCATAGAATCTATGCACCTTCAAAGCTTGTTACATGGGATTATTTTGGGAATAATGACAACAAAAGCTTCTCTACATAAACCAGCAGGGTGGCTCTATCCCCCTGGAGGACAAAGCAGGAAAATTCCACATGGGAGCTCAACCTGGGCAATCTAGTGACCTACTGTGACCTTGTCCCAAAATAAAAAAAAAAAAAATAACAAGGCTGGGCATGGTGCTGTATACCTGTAATCCCAACATTTGGGAGGCCAAGGCAGGAGGATCATCTTGAGTTCAAAACCAGCCTGGGCTACATAGTGAGTTCAGGGCCAGTCTAAACTACAAAGTGAGACTCTATCTTAAACAAACAAATAAACAACAATAACAAAAGGGCTGAGGGCTATAGTTAGTATGAAGACCTTGAGTTTAATCTTCATTCTGCAAAATTTCAAAAAAAGAATTATACATGTCCATTACAGACACTCATTTTCCCAAATATTTTGAATTTGTAAATGTTGATCCCATGACAGGACATTTCAAGAGGACTAGGAACTCTTCTCTTCCCCTTCAAATAAGGAACTTTCTAAAAATCCTTTCTCTCAACTTTCAACAATATCATGGATTCCAAAATAAAGATAATTTAATATCATGTAAAAAGCCAGTGGCCAGCTATGGGCAGCTGTTAACAATCTGGATACTTCGAGTCCGCCATGGAGTCTGACTGCACAGGCACTGTGTGAGAGTCTGGGGTCTACAGTGGTTGTGGTCATGGCTGTGGCCCTGCCAGGGGAGGTCACCTGCCCTGGTAAAGAGGAAGCACTCAGAAGCAGAGTACCCACTTAGAGCATTTCATACAACACACAGGACTTCCAAAATCAGTGAAACAGGCCCCAGCGGAAATCCAGCCTGGTGAATTCTCTCACAGGGGAACTATGTGTGTTCCGAGGTCCCTGTCTTCTCAGAGCCCTGGGCCCCTAAGAGCCTCCATGGGACCTGCCACACACCCACACTCCAGTCAGGGCGGTGGGAGCAGGTCCACATAGGTGTAACCAGCCTCTTTCAGTCGCAGGGATGCCCTGTCCTTGATTCCAGAATATTCTTCTCACTTCCCTTTCTTTGACACTTTGAAGGCTTCCAGGCTGTAGAGACCCCTTAGATTCAACCCAGAAGTGCTCAGAGGTGAGGCCTACAGGGCCACCATCACCCAGCAGGCTTGGAAGAAAGAGAAACTGCAGCTTCCCTCCCCTCAGTTCACAGGAGCCAAGGCCTGCCCTACTTTCCCACCACACACCTCTTCCATCTTGTGCACCTGCTCCTTGATTTTCCCAAATAAACTACCTGCCCATCAGCCATTGGGTAGGATATGCTGGAGCGGGGTGGGAGGGCATCCAGGCTAAGACAAGTTTTAATCAGAAATAATGAGAGTTCCCAGAAGGCCTAGAGGCTTGAATCAGACTTTTAAGTGAGAAATAGAAATAGCTTGGCAGAGAGAAATGGGACAAGGAATCCTAGACAGACAGGGAGAAAAATGAAGCCAAAAGAGAAAGAGAGAGAGCAGGTAAAAGAGAAAAAGTCAATTTGTCACTTAGCCCCTCTCTCTTTCAAAGGTCCAGATTGCACTCACTTTCTTAGATTTCCAATCAAGGCTTCTCGGAGGAAACGATTTCTTTCAACTCAGGCTCTCCCACTCACTGGTCCAGGGAAAATTTCAAAATCTCTGCTACAAGAATTTCAACCAGTATTAGTAAGTCAGCTACCAGAAAAGCAAAACATAAGTCATCAGACTTTCCCCCCATGTTTTCAGAATTGATGGATTTTTGCGGGTGTCTGGAGAGGCCTGCACCTTGCCTTTCTGCTGGGGCAGGGGTGAGAAGACGGCCTGGCACCTCCCCACCCAGCCCTGTGCTGCTCCCCACTTGTGGCTATCCTGAATCACACTGCTGTGAATGTGAGTATGCAAATCTCTCTGCAAGACTTGGACTCAGTTCTTTTGGGACCAGAGGGAAGGAACAATTTTATAACCTCAAGTGGCATCACAGCAAGCGGGAGGGGAGGAGCTAAGAAAGCACTGAGATTTTGTAGACAGAACTGGTTTCAAATTCTGATTCTCCCTCTTACATTATATAGAGCAATTTCCATAAACAAATGATCTTGTGACCTCATCTACGTAAGCTAACATTATATAGTATTAACTTATTTAATCCCCACCAAAGCTCTATGAGGTAAGTACTACTATATCATTAACCTTGCTTTACAGAGGAAGTTAAACAGTTGAGCTGGAATCAAATCTGTGATAGACAACAATCTGAATTCAGACTCTCTTATTCCAAAGCTCATATAATGGTTATAACAATAAACATAAATCAGAAGGAAGAGAAAGAAACAGCTCCTTGTTAGTGTTTAACCAATCAGGCCGTGTTTGTTGAAGCATTTAAATAAGTTAACTCTTTATAGTGGCACAACCCCTAATAATTGCTAAACCTAGGAAGCAGTCTATATATCCATCAACAACTGAATGCATAAAGAAAATGTACTATGTATACACGATGGAGTACTACTCTACCATAAAGAGGGATAAATTCAAGTTGTTTGAGACCATAATGTTAACTGAAATAAATTGGACACATAAGTTTAAATATTGTATACCTTCTCTTCTCTTGAAAAACCCAAAAGTATAAATAATTTTAAAAATAAAAGACGCTCTTTCATAAATGGGAAGGGGATCCAGAGACGGGGGCGGGGGTAGAATACAAAGAATTAAGATATGTTAATACACGCATCTACCCCCTAAGATAAATATAAATGTTACTACTCCAAATGTACTAATAAATCGTAAAAATATGTTTTCAAGCCCTAACTATTCTCTGAGATGAATATATTACTTTTCCTCTGTTTTCTCGTATGGAACCTGAAATTCTCCGTAGCTCCGTGAAGCGTCGGAAGCCACGCAGTGAGCACGAGAGGGAACCACCAGGCTGCCGCCCCTTCCTCCTCGGCCAAGTCCCCGGATGCTGATCTGTGTGAGTCCCTCGGCAAAGAATGAGGAAGGACGCGGAGGCAAAGCGTTTTCAGATTCTTCAACCCTTTCCAGTGACTTTGGCCAGAGCAGAAATTCCAAGGACATCTGGCAGAGCGGCAATAAAGTATGACGTGGCTAGGCCACACAGGCTGGAGGTGAGGAGCAGACTCAGGCATTGGGACAGCGGGGCCACCAGGCCGGATGTGGAGAAGGAAGAAGAGGGGCAGGGAGGAGCCACTCTCAGGAGTATGAAAATGTTTCAGTTTCCCAAGATGACACTCCTTTTTGAATGACATGAAGTTGTCTGTTTCTCTAAATGCAACACAACCATCAAATGGGCCACGTAGAGTCCCTGCTTACATCTGGGCTAAGCCAGCTGAAGAGGAAAAGGTTTTGAGCACTCTCGATGTGCCAGGCCTGTATTTATGGTAATATCTGGAACAGAGATGTCCCTTCTCTTACGGGACCCGCTCACAGGCCAAGTCACTCAGCAGAGCAGGCTTAAATCAGAGAATGGGCCAGCCTGGAGGTGCACGGGCTTCTGCAAACGTGACAGTTTTTATTCCTCCCATCCAAGCCACACCAGGGACTAGCCAGCCAAGTCCAAACTCCCCTTGGTGTGGCTCTGTCCTCCCTGCTAGTCCCTGCTCAGTTGTGGGGCCTGATCCCCTCCCACTCCCAGTCCCGCCTCCTGCTCCCGGCACCCTCCGCAGTACTGCTTCAAACCTATTGGCCCCCTCCACTGTCCATCCTCCTTGACACCCATCATCCTATGGCCCATGTGAGACCTTTGGTCTCCATGTTGCTACCACAGAGAAGACTGATGCTTCTGAGCAATCTTTGGGCCTAATGTATATTACATGGGACAGACACACACACACACACACACACTCACACAGCTTTACTCCATTATTACTGACATGACTAAGGCCTATTTTTCCCCTTCATATATGAAAGCTATGAGGGCAGAGTGCCTTGACGACCCACTGATGTGGCCTCTCATGTGAACCCGTCAGTCTTGCCTCTATGCTGCCCTCCAGGCCCCAGTCCCTATGTCTCCACCTCACTGATCCAAATTCTGCTCAGTCAACAATTCTGCTCACCAGTCAACATTCACCTACTGGCCACAGCACAGAGCCTGCCCGTGCCTTTGGGGGACTTCATAATCTAGCTGGAGAAATAAAATTAGAACTATGTAATCAAACATTAACTGTCTTCTATTTTACTGGGTAGATTTGCTGGGCCTTCAACTCCACTCAGTCTGACTCAGGCAAATGAGGACACTGTGTGAATTTCAAGCATGGCTACATCCAGGACCTCTGACGAGCTCTAAGAATGTCATCAAGTTCTATTGCCTCTCTTGCCTAACCTCCCTCCGCACCTCACCTCTGCTTTTCTGGTGTGTGTTATCCACCGGAGCCTTCCTGTGGTGGGAAGATTCCCCTCTGAGCTCCACCCCACATCCCACTGGTTCAGCTGCCTGTCACAGAAAGAGGCCTCTTTTTCTCAGCTGTTTTAAGATAAAATGAAGCAACAGCATGTGGTATCCTGTGACTAATCTGAGTCTTCTGCTCAATTTGGAATCCATCAACATCAACATGTTTTGGGGCCAAAGCGACACTTCCTAACACAGCCTGAGCCTCATCTCTGTCCTTGGAGCCAGGAAATATCTGTGGCATCGCACAAGTCTGAGGCTTCTGGAAGTTGGGTAGGTCTTGGAGAATGAAGATGGCATATGCACCCAGCCTCAGATATACCATTCATGCTCATTGTCATCCCACATATAGCGCTCGAGGCTGCCCGGAAGTGCAGGGGCGGGCAAAGTCAGCTTCACCAAATGAGTGGAGGAATTGGGTCTCCAAGAGGTAGTGACTTATCTAAGGTCTTCAAGTGTATTGTTACTACTTTAAAAGTTCACTTGGGGCTGCAAATCAGGAAACTGGCAGCCTGGCAGATGGGTTTGTAGGACTGGGCAACAGATCCAAATTGCTAAGCTGGTATTGCAGTTGGGGTTCCCGCAAAAGCAGACCCTGCAAAAGGAGCCTGCATGCAGGGAGTTTTCTAAAGTGGGAGGATCCCCAGAAGCACAAGTGAGGCACTAGGGAAATCGAGGCAGAGAGGTCACTGGGCCTACCCTCTCCCCAGAGGAACTATCTAGGGTAGAACTCAGTTGTGGTTTCTCTCACAGAGTGTGGGGAAATCTAAAATTGCATCCTGCTCCCTATCAATTACTAACTATCCATACAAATATGAGTGGAAATAGAAAAATCCCATCTGGTATAAATAAATCACGTCACATCTCTGTGTGCTGGTTGCACGCGCTTACTCATTGGTGACAAACGCGCAAGATCAGCCTAGGAACTGGATGTTGCCTTTTGTTCACTCTTTGAAATAACCAGGGAGCGCATGCATCCGGAAGTGGGGATCCTTCTCAGACTCTGAGGGGCCCCCTTTGATTGGTCCTGGCCCCTGGAACTGTTCCTGGAACATAGAGATCCTAGCTTGCTAGAGATATCTTGTGAATAAGCTCTTGGATTTGGTGGCATCTCAGACCTTGGGCAGCAGCTCTCTGGGCCTCAATGGGACTTCATGCAAGAGCTGATCATCAGAGTGCAACAGCGGGGACCCAGGGTCACCTGCTGACTGGCCAGGTCTCAGAGCCACTCTGGCCAGGTCCTCTGCTGAAGGGTCACACCCCCCTCCCGGCCCAACACGTGGGCATCCTCTCCTTTTTCAGGGCTCTTCCTGCCTGCGCCCTGCACAGTGGGGAAAGACCCATAGGCATTCATGGGCCACTGATGCCAAACTGAGAATTTGGAAGCCACATCCAAAGTGACTGCTCCACGTGGATCCCGACTTATTGCCACCAAAGCTTCAGCCTCAGGTTCCACACCTGTGAGATGCAGAGAAGTGGAAGGGAAGTAGGGGCTGGAAGGAAACTGAGGCACCTTCATTACATGGCTAGCTGGAGGGGACTGAGATACAGTCTCTCCATCCCTCCCCCACGAAGGACAATGGGTTCTTCCACCTTCTCAAGCACAACCCGTCAGAACCACACCTGTCATCAACTGGGACACACCTCATAGTTTTGGAGAGAGAAATGTGACAGTGTGGGTAGTGCTATTGCACACATCCTAGCAGGAAAGGTGCCTTCAAAATAGATTAAATGCACATTCCTGTGTCTGAGTACTTGATTATATTACAAGCGCTTTAGGGCATCCAATTCTCCTAATGGCATTTTACAGAATGGGAAACTGAGGCACAGAAAATTCACATCAGCTCCTTAAGTCCCCCTAGGGAATAAGAAGCTGAGCTGGAGGCCAGGAATTTAGCTCAGTGGTTCCGGCACCTGTCTTACAAGCGTAAGGACCCGGTAACCACATACAGTACTGGGGGTGGAGACTCACACCCACCAGCAACCAGTACCACATACCACAGTGCCGGGCGTGGTGGCTCACGCCTGTAATCCCAGCACTCGGGAGGCAGAGGCAGGAGGATTGCTGTGATGTGAGTCTGAGGCTGAGCTCAGGGCCAGCCTGAACTACAAAATGAGACCCTGTCTCAAAAAAAAAAAGAAGAAGAAGAAGAAGAAGAGCTGGGGCTGAAGCATATGCTGTGAATCCACAGCCAGCTCACGACCCCACCGACAGCCCACACCTCTGTCCCGGTGCGTGTGTGTGACAAGGGGAAAGAAGAGAGGGTGCTCGTTGGTGCCCAGTGAGTCATTAACACAGTCATGTGAGCTCAGACACAAAAGCTATGACTGCGGTGTCCTGGTGAGGAGGAGGTGAGCTGGTAGGTCTGGGAAGAGGGAGGGGAAAGCTATCCCGTGAAGATTTCCCTTGCAGGAAGAAATTCCCCGAATGTAGATGGCGGGGGTCACCACGGACATGGTAAGACCCTGGACATGGCTTTGTTCTTTTCCTTTCTCCTCAAAGCCACAAGGGTCCAGGGAGAGGGAGGGAGGTCAGAGCCCACACATTTCCCAGCATGGTAGCCTGTGCCCCGCCGAGCGACTTGACTTGTCTCCTGCTTCTAAACAGCTGGAAAAATGTCAAACTGTCATCAGTGATTAAAGTGGGATTTTCCAAAGGTTTCAAAAAATATTTCAGAATGCAAGACCTCGTGCTTTTTACAGAAAATAAATCCAAGCAGCATAGCTTTTACCGGCCATATCACAGGACCTGGTTTTCCACTTGAGGGGTTGATGGCATAGGCCAGGCTTGGTGTGGCTGTTTTCTTTGCAGCCTCGAGATCTTCTTAGATGGTCCCATGCCACCGAGCAACACATGCTGCGGCCCCATGATCCACCAGAACATCCATAACCCCGTGAGGTAGTGGGGAGGCATCTGCCACCCAATAGCCCATGAGCTCTGAGGAGCCAGCCTTGTAGGACACACGTGGTATCATCTGATGGGCCCAGTGCAAAGCGGAGATGAGGAGCCCCAGGTATGGAGTGCCATCCCACTGTCACTGTATTCTCTGAGCAGATTCTGTTGGGCTTCGCACTAAGGCTATTTTTTCTAACCTCTCTGAGCCCTTTTTAGGTAAAAAGCATTGTTCTTAACACTTTACCTCTTAGCTCATCCCCTCTAAAATGCTGGAAGGTAGGAGCTGTCATTGTCACATAGGCCCTGACAATGTCATTCTTTGTTCCAGTCACACAGCAGGTGAAAAGTGGGGCTGGATTTCAACCTGGAGGCCTCGCCATGGGCGTTAGGCCCTGCTGCTGAGTGAGCGTTAGAGATACTGCCTGGGACTTGCGTCTCAGCCTCTACCCTTCCCCATCTCTAGCGTCCAGTTGACATCTGGGAACTTCCTCACATAGGTGACATCACTGATCACCTCTTCCGGACCAGGCCAGAGGTCTTGTTCTGGGAAACAGGCATATTTGAAGCCAGAGAGCAGGAGTGGCTCACTTGTCCTGCGTACCATGCAAATACTGAGTCAGCGCCACAGCCTGGGAATTATCAGAGTCAAGCTCAGGAGCTTAGGCGGCCCCTGCTATTCCACACATGATCCATTCAGTTGCTGAGTCATTGTACAGGGAGGACAGTAGGACACTTCGGGCCCAGGGCCAGGCCCCAATATGCAATATGGCAGAGCCTGGATGCAGAGATAAATGTCCTCCTGCTCCCTGCTCAGCTTTCATGACACAGACTTCTCCACTGCTTCCCTGAGAAGGTCTTGCTAATTCCAATCTCTGAATCTCAATTAAACCCACAAATACTTGGCACACCTATAGCATGCCACAGACTGAGAAAATGTTGGAGGAGATGGTGCATAAAGGAACAAGTGCAATTTCTGAATACTATTGAGGTTAATATGGCACACAATAGGTGCTCAGTTAATATGCATTCAGTTGATCTAAACTGAAATGAGACACCCTACGCCTCAAGCCTGGTGTGTGTGTGGTGGGGGAGTTATTGTTCTAGATGTGAAGTCACCGTGCTCATTACATATTGCTAGATAGCACTTTTTTCAAAACTTAATGCAGGCAATTTAAAGTGGGTATGGGAAAAGCTGTTTTCCTTAAAAGGCTAGATAGTAAACATTTTAGGCTCGTAGGCCATATAATCTTCTCTTGCAACTACTCAACATCTACTGCTGTACGAAAACAGCTGTGCACATTATGTACACTCATAGGCATAACTGGATTCCAACACAATGTTATTGATTTGTAGATCTTTGTTCCCTCACAGTTTCTGTGAATCAGGATTCGAAGGGCAGCTTAGCTGATACCTCTGGCCCAGTGGTTCTCATATGGCTGCAGTCACCTGAAGACAGACAGAAGACTGGAGTGTCTCCTTCTGAGCTTGCCCACCTTGTGGGAGCAGGTCCTCTATCTGCTGCCTTAGTGCCCTCGTGACACCACAGCTGCTGATCCAGGAGGAGATGGATAGACGGACAGAGTACTCCGAGAAGGAAGCCTCAGCCTTCTTAGATGCTAATATCAGCAGACACATCTCATTGTTTCATGAGAAACAAGCTAAGAATTCAGCCCTCACTCCAAAGGAGGCAACTCCACAAGGCCATGGCGACCAGGCACTGGCATCACTGGACCTTCGCGATGACTACCAGTCATTATCATGTCTATTCTGTCAGCATTGGTTAGGTACCTACTGTATACCAGGCTTGGGGCCAAGAGAGGACACAATGGTGACAAGATTCACACTGTCTCTGCCCTCCTGGCACTGCCACCTAATTTTTTTTTCCTTGACGTCTTGTAATAGCATGGAGAAAGAAAAAATAAGGAAACAAAATAAAAGTAAGACACCTCTAGAGTAAAAAATATCCCACGAATCACAAAAGAATAGCTCAACCACTAGCCCCTGTAAAAATGAGTTTTAAGACCCCAATATCTACTAGAGTTAGAAAGCAGCATGGTAAGACCTGGCCCTCCAAGAGCAGATGTGGTCAGCACAGCACATGGATCTCATCCTTCCCTATTCCAGCTCATATGGGCTTCCTGGAAGTGGGTCAAGACTGCCAGGCTTGACTTCTCAAGAAAAGTTTTAAGCTGAATGTTGAAGAATGGGCACAGAGCTCAGTGGCGGAGTGCTTCCTCAGTATGCATGATGGCCTGGGTTTGAGTCACAGTTTCAGAAGGAAAGAAAGGAGAAATAAGGAAGAGAAGAAGGGGCAGAGAGAGAGATTCACCACCAATGAAGTCCTCTCTGTCTCAGCTTTCTTCCGATCATGGATCCGGCCTGCGGAGGCCTGTGTGCAAGTGGTATTTGAGGACACATGAGCCCAGAGCATGACACATGATGCACAAGGACACATTTTCAGGCTGACTCCTACCCTTCAGAGTATCTCAGAAACACCTCCACAGAGGATGAAGAGGAAGCACTGAGCTCTGGCTCCCTTTCTTTGGGCCAAGGGTTGTCACAAAGGTGCCATGGCCTTGCAGGCGATGAACGTGAGGAGCTTGCTGACACCTCGGTCATTGCAGCCAAGAAGCAAGAAGGATGTCTTGGTGATGTTAGGATGGATCAGCTCAAAATGGCTGGACTAGAAGGGAGGGCCGAAAGGACGCAAGGTGGCACACAAGTGGGGTCTTCCAGGGCACCCCTCCCTGCAGGGTACTAGGTATCCAGGTGCAGTCACATGATGTCAGCCTTGACATTGAGACCCAGTGTGTTGCTCACAGCTCACAATGTTCACCTGTCTTTGGTTGGGACAATCAGAAACACCCCTGTAGGAGGTGACTTTGCCAGCCCGGGTCTAGAAGCGAAGACAACACAGGTTCCACCCACAGCCCACTTGCTGTCAGGGTAATGGGAAGCCACTGAGGTCTGTGTCTATGTTACAGAAGGAGAGGCCACTCACCTGACAACGCAACCTCGGAAGCTGAAAGGAATTGTAAACCATGCAAGATAAGCAAAATGTGGCTATTGGCCCCAGAAGGCCCTCATATCACTTCTGTCTTGGGATTCAAAAGTTTAGTTTAACCAAGGAACAAACATGGCCTGGAAGTTCACTTTGCAAGCAGAGGACTCTGGCAAGGGTATTTCTCCTGAATACTATAACCGCAGGGCTTGGTGTCAGCGAGCAGTAGACAAGAACACTGTCAACCTAGTTCCAAGTCCTTCCCAATGAAGAGCTTAAGGAGAAGGTGAAATGGACCCAGCAGAAAAGGAGGGCCTTGCCTGCCTGCTGTCCATCCACGGCCTCAGGGAACACACGCAGTTGGAATGCAGGAAGGAGTCAGCAGGCTAAAGGGCAGAATTTCATCACTTACCTTTGTTCTCAAAAACGACAATATTCTCATCTGCTCATGTGATGCACTTACCACTTGTAAGTTCAGCAAGGCTTTCCCAATTTGCTCTCCAGGTTTAGTGACATCACCGGGTAAACATCAACAGTCTAAGAACAGACAAACCAAACATGAAGCTCAGTCTACCACAGGGTCTTTGCACTGCTGCTTTTTTTTAGAAAAACACTGCAAAATAAATAGAATGTGAACTCCAAATCTGGTTTAAAACTTTCTAGTACCCACATTTTAAAAATGTAAGAAGAGATAAAATGGAGGTGTGTGTATGTTCACATGTGCACAATGAGATCAAACTCAGGGTCTTGCACATGCCTACTGAGTTACACCAACAGCTGGTGTATTTTCATTAACCCAATATATCAAAAGTATTATTATCTCAGCATAAAATCAGTGGTCAAAAACTAATGAGATTTTTAGATTCTGGTCTTCATACTGAGCCTTGGAAATCTATTGTCTATTTTTCACTTGCAGCAAGACTCAGTTTACCACATGACAGGACCGCAGGGCCACATGTGGCTGGTGGCTACTGTACTAGACAGAGTAGCCCTGAGATAGGCCCCTTCCGGCCTCTGTGACTGGTTCCCTCTCTGCTGTCACGTCCCCTCCTCACAAACCATCTGTCTGTTTGTGCACCTGAAGCCACAATTCTCCCACCCCCCGCCCCCAGCACATTGCCTCTGGTGTCAGCTTCCAGGGTCACCTCGTGTTACAAACTACCACACATTAGGTAGCTTGAAGTGATGGAAGGATATTTTCTCTGGCTTCTGGAGCTAGAATGTGAGATCAAGTTAAAAACAGGACTCACTGGGCCAGGGATTTAGCTCAGTGGTTCCAGCGCCTGTCTTGTAAGCGCAAGGACCAGGGTTCGATCCCTGGTAACCACATACAATACTGTGCGTGGAGACTCACGCCCAACAACAATCAGTACCACATACCACAGTGCCGGGTGTAGTGGCTCACGAAGCACTCGGGAGGCAGAGGCAGGAGGATTGCTGTGATGTGAGTTTAAGGCTGAGCTCAGGGCCAACCTGAACTACAAAGCGAGACCCTGTCTCAAATAAAAAAACAAAAGAAAAAACAAAAAAACACAGGACCCACTGTCCTGGCAGCAACCCTTCCTTGCCTCTCCCCAGCTTCTAGTGCTAATGGCCTTTTTTTGTCTTCCCTGGGCTTCTAGCCTCATCCTCCAGGCTCAGCCTCCTTCTTCCTGTAGTTCTCATCCCCTGCACCCCTAAGTGTATCTTTTCTTCCCAGGATTCTAGTCATATCGGATTGAGATCCTCCCTTACTGAAGGAGGAGATGAAACTCTAGCAAACTACATCTGCAAAAGCCCTGTTTCCTAACAAGTTATATTCTGAGGTTCTGGGAAGGCTCAGAATTTGGGAAGACACTATCTGTAGTATGGTTTGCAGTGTTCTGTAGAATGTAGCCTTACCTTAAGTTACACTACTCATTTTGCTGTTTAGTGTCTGACTGCCCCACTATAATGTAACCTCTCTCAGAACAAGGCCCTGAACCTGATCGCCATTCTGTCCCAGCCCTTAGCACAGTGTCTGTCACATAAAAACCTTCAATAAGTTGAGTGGCAAAGAGAGAGGGAACAAGGGGAAAGAAGCAAAAAAGAACATACTTTCTGTTTTGACATATTTATTACGACGGTCAAACTATCACACACATCTATAATCCCAGATACTCAGCAGGCTGACATGGGAGAATCTCAAGTTCGAAGCAAGCCTGGACAAATGGGTGAAAGTTTGTTTTGTTTTGTTTTTAATCAAAATTAAAAATTAAATTGAAAGAGCAAAGAGGTTTGTCAGTAGTACAGCATCCCAGGTTCAATCACTAGGAAAAAAAAAAAAAAGAAAATCAAGACAGGGCTCAGGCTCAAGATGGCAGGTTCAGAGGAAGTTGGGGATCCCTACGTAGTTCTCCTGCCAGATCGGTCTTTCTTTTCTGTCTTACAATCTCCTGTTGAGGCTCCTGGACCCTCTGGAAGAAAGGACAGAGCTCCTTCTGCTGTGATCGCTGGAAGCCTGTCCTCAACCTTAGCCCACCTGGGAAAAGCAGCCCCTGGGAAACCAGGAGAACCATGGAGAGAAAAGGCAAGAAGAGGACCTCGCCCTTCCTGCTCCTCGGGCCTCTTCTGTGACATTCCCCTCACACAGGATGAGTGTGTGCCAACCACCCTGTCTGCTCTCACAGCTGAGGATGCAAACCAGGGCTAACAAATGCTAGCTTTGAGATCTAAATATTTAGATAGGTTGTCAAATAAAATTCAAGCAGTTTAATCAAAGCACCCCCCCCATGATGGAAGCCAAACAAGAAACAAGAACACGTGGCCAGAGGTTACTCATGACTGCCGTCTGTGCAGTGACTTTCCTCCATTTATCTTCAACAATCTGAAATTCGCAAGCTGTGTGGATCAGAATAAGACAAGACTCTGGTCTGTAAACTCAAGGTAAACTTTTTTATTGAACACCTCCAAAAGGTAAGAGACACAGGCAGACAGATACCCACTATTTGGCGGAAGCATCCAGAATACCCTCTTACCTTCTCCCAACATGGCGCTAGTAGAGATAATGGCTCCTTAACCCCAGTTATATTCCTCTCAATGTTTCCAAACTCTCAGGTAAATGTGGACACTGATGGAAAGGGGCTTCTGGGTGTTCAGTTGCCTTTGGAGCCAATCTAAGGATTATTCGTTTAATATCCACCACTCAAACCCCTAGTGTCACCTCCCAAGATCCCAACTTTGCCTCCAGAAGGACCACAGTTCAGAACATCAGACAAGGATTCAGTCTGGGCCAACCTCTCTAGGTCTCACTTTCCTAATGTCCAAGGTAAAAACTAGGTCACACTCAATTTTGCACAAAACTGGTGCAAGTTAAAGAAGGATGCTTTCCTCAGAGCTTAGCTTTATCTTAAGACACACAACCCTGCGACACCCACACTTGGCCACCCTAAGGGCCTTTCCCTTCTGAGCCTATCATAGAAACTGAGTGATTTGCCCTTTGAAAATGCTTAACACAATTATTTTGTAACTCATATTAGTTATTCAACATGTTATATTTTCATCTCAAGTTTGTTTTTACAACAGAGAATGATACAGAAAACTCCTACCCCTCAGCAAGCTCTTGGAGTCAACAAGATTTTTGGTAGTGTGAAGACAGAGAATTAAATTAACTCTGAGTGTTATAAAGCATCTTTTTCTTTCGAGATACGTTATTTAACACCTCTAACACTTGCTAATTGCACAAGCATGCACTTGGACCCCCAACAGTCTCCCAAGCAAGTATGGGTATCAACAGTGCTTGGTTTTAGGTCCTTATCTTCTAAAATTTCCTTTTATGGTAACAACTACTTCTCAATTTACAGTCAAAGTAGTAGTAGTAATACCAACTTTTCTTTCTAAAAACATGTACTTGAGTTTTTAAAAATGACTCAGTGTAAAGAAAATTTTAAAATCAATAACAGTAGAGGTGGGAGTAGAAGCCTTGATGTGTGGGAAACTTGACCCCAGACAATTCTAGACAGGGGGAGAGCTTTATATTTTGCTTTGTAACCAGAAGTTCTGGCTTCCCTAACATAGTAGGCAGGAAAGAAAGGGATTAGCGCAAATATAGCCAGACCAGAGGTCCTCGGCTCTGCTGTGGCTAGAATCTGGGCGCCAAGCTCTTCCACATTCGTTCCTTGAAGCTCAACTCAGTTTGCGCCCTGAATTCCATGAGCCTTCATCTTTTTGTGAGGCAAGTCTAGTGAGCTCTCCTGACCTCAGCGAGGGGCCTCCTCTATTCCGAGTGGCAGGGGCCGCTCTGTCTTTTCTGTGGAGACCAGAAGCCAGCAGGCTCTCGGCTGCCCCAAGGAAGGACCTATCTGGAACGTTCCCAGGCCCAGTGATACCAGAGCGCCTTCCAAGTTTAAGATGGAGCCAGCAGCAAGGCAGGGTACATACAGAGGCTGTGTTTGATCCCCGGACATGTCGCTGGGAATCACAAACAATTTATAGCCGTTTGAGGACATCTTCAGGCACTAATTTCCTGGTGGCGCCCCATCCCAAGCCTCTAAACATCAGGGGAGGGGCTCAGGGGCCGGTGAGTTGGGGACATGGAGGAATCAGGCGAGCCAGTGAGCAGCCAGGCGGGGTTCCCATAATGAGGCTTTAATGAGGGGAGCGCGACCGGTCTTTGTGAAGCTGAGAAGGTGGAAGCCGCCGGGCACACAGGCGAGGTCATTTCCTCCCCAGAGCCCTAGAACCTGGGTGTCACTTGAGGAGTGTGTGCTGGGCCCCACGCCCACTTCGGAGCTGTCTTGGACCCAAAACATCCTCCCCCGCACCAAACTGCTGCAGGAAACGCAGCATTTCCATGCAACAATGCAAAGCGCTCATTACCATATCCTCAATATGCATGAAGAAAATGCGCCACGCTGGCCGAGCCCCATCACCCGGCTCTGGCCTCAGCATCCAATAAGGCGACATATTCATCTCCCAAGATGGATAGGAGGGGTGCGGGGAGGCCGACGGGGGGTCCTGCAGAGGAGGGAAGAGAAAGCCTGAGAGACCAGGGAATCCACAAAGGAACTAAGGGTGGGTTCGGAAGAAAGAAAGGAGGATTTGCACATGAGGAAACGGCCACCATCCAGCACCGCCGCCAGGGAGAGGGAGAAAGGGGTGGAAAAGAGGAGAGGAAGGAGCAGAACTGAGAAAAGTGAAGTACACAATGATCTTGAGAGAGAGAAAAAAGTGTAAGACAAGGAATTAGCGGAGGACAGGGAAAAATGAATGAATCAGAAATCGAATATACAGAAAGTGCAAGGGATGGGCAGTTGGACAGAGAAACAAAGGAAGCGAGGGCAGCTAAACTGCTCGGCAGGTGGGACGGGGTACAGAAAAATGAAATCATTGGCGCTAAAGGGCTGGATTTTCCATCCAGGCATTTATTTTGGACGCTGCGCACCGTGGGCCGCTGGAACACTCCATAGTGAGTCGAGCGCGGGAGTCGCAGGGGCAGCGCAGACATCCCGGCCGGCTGGCGACCTCGCCTCTCCCTGGGCTCCCGGCACACAGGCCTGGCCCGGGGCCCACCCTGAGCCTTCTGGTCCGCTGTGGCACCAGCCACTCCGGCAGCCAGCCTCTTCTGCGCCAAACACGAAGTTGGCAAAGTTTACCCCAAAGTTTCCCCGTCACTTGTCCGGACCCAGGGGAGGTCTCCCAAGACCTGGCGGCTCCTAGGGCGCAGCGGCACGATCCCGGTAGTCGACTCTGCGCACCCCGATGCCGGGTGACTCTGCGCGCCCCTGGCCCGCGCCTCTTCAAATGTCGTGAGTTCAGATTCCCGGCCAAATCCGAATCCCTCCCGGCGTGTCTGCCAGGCCACGCAGACGGGAGCCCGCGCCGCTGCTAATAGCGGAGAGAGAGAACGCGAAAGGGAGAGAGAGGGAGAGAGAAAGAGAGAGAAGGAAAAAAATATTCTCAGCTCAATTTAAGTCTCATGGAAAGGGCTTACAACTGTAATTAAATCATTAAATTCTTGTCTACGCTTCACAGAGCGGAGAGAAATTAACTTCCCACCAACCTCATTTTCTATTTGAACATGAAATAATGATTTTCTGCCCGTCTAATTACAAAGCCAACATCTGATCAAGCCAGCATCCAGGGGGGATTATCGCATGCACGAGTATTAGACCTCATTACCAGCTTGAGTGCAAAATTATTACATCTTGTAATTGGATGGTGAGATTTATATACAGATCGGCCCGGTTTCTGTAAGATTGTAATTACAAGCTTCGTTGGTTAGCTACTTATCAGAACTTTGCAGGAAAACAAAACAAATGACTGAGGAAAACGAGCATTTCATTAACCTGTAACCCGAGCGCGCGGGGGTGGGGGCGGTGGGAGCGCGCTGTGGCGTCTGCGGGAAGCCAGGGGATAGTAGACTGCAGCCAGGGGGACGCCGGCCTCGGCCTCGGGAGGCAAGGACTCAAGGTGGGCCTCGGCTGCGAGACCAGCAGCTGCCGCGGCTCCCTACCCCTGCTTCCCACCAGGGACGTGCGCACAGCGCGGGGCTTGGCGAAGAGGGCCGAAACGGGGCCTGGTGGCTCCAGCCTGGCGCGCAGTGTCCGACAGGGCTCCTGAACCTCTCGGGCCTCAGGCCCGGGGCACACGTCGGGTAGCGGCTCCCGGAGCCCCGGTCACATTCAGAGGCGTCTACAGCGAGTCTCCGAGGTGCTTTCTGCGCTGGAAATATTGGAAGAAGAAACGAGGGAGAAGCTGCGTGCAACGCGTTAGTGCGAGGCGCACGGTTTTTTCCAAACCAACTGCCAGTGCACCTGCTTTTCCTTGCTGGGCAAGCCGATCACTTTGACCTAATCTCTTGGATTAAAACTCCCGGGAAATGATTCGGCTGCTGGCGGACCCGCTAGTGCAGTTCAGAGTCGGACTCCACCGGCTGGGTCCTGTTGGGGGCTCAGCGCACGTCAGGGCTCGGCTGCCCGGGACGCTGAGTCGGACGTGATGCTCGGATCTCAGGCCGAGGCCGAGGCTCTTCCCAACGGGAGACTAGAGTAGGGAAGGCTACTTCTGCTTGGGGCCTAGGGAGCCTGGAGGGATCTATCTAATCTAGGGAAGCTGTGGGTTCGCGGCTGGCGCTGCCGGTTCCCACACTGGGCCGAGGGCGGCCCCCAGCTGGCCGAACTGGTTCCTGAGTGCAGCCTCGCTCTTTGCTCTTTTCGGCCCTCCTGCCCGCCGCCCGCAGTCCGACGCAGCCAGGTCGATAAACTGGTTAATGCGGAAGGAGCATCTCCGAGACTCATGATGTGTTTTCTTTCCTTTCTTTCTTTTTACTTTTTTCTTTCTTTTTTCTTTTTTCTTCTGAAA
Source organism: Petromus typicus (assembly GCA_004026965.1). Lineage (NCBI taxonomy): Eukaryota > Metazoa > Chordata > Mammalia > Rodentia > Petromuridae > Petromus > Petromus typicus. The sequence continues at coordinate 37,746 of PVIR01000726.1, read as the reverse complement.
GAATTGAGTCAGATACGGGGCGTTTCACCTGGGTATTTACAGCGCAGCCCAGTTCTCCCACCCTGGAATCTTGCTCTCGCCCCACCCCGTCCCATGCCACCATTTTGTGCCGATTTTAGAACTTCAAGGCTATTGAGTCTCAAGGGCCACGCCTAAGAAATATCCTGGGAGCTAATCTTCCGCACAGTTTTTAAACTCTGAAACTGTTTCGGAGAAGGTCAGACTAAGGTTTTCTAGGACATGCTGTGAGAGGGTGAGCTAGAAACGAAATCGAATTCTGGGGACACATATCAAGGCCAGAGCTGAAGTCGCCTCCTCTGCCTCGGTTTGCCTCAAGCCAGTGCCCAGCAGCAGGCAGAGGCAGTTGTGGAGGGGTTAGGGAAGCAGCCCAGACTCAGTTTGGAAAGACTCGGTTTTCCCTCATCGACCCCTAAACCTGGCCATTCTCGAACTTTCTGTGACACCCCCTTAATTTTCTCCAGTTCAAATCTACTGGAGCGACAGACCGTGAGAAAAAAATGTGGAGAAGTAGGGGTGAGATCAAAACTGGGGGTCCGAGACAGGAGCGGAGGAAGAAACCTTTTCATTGGCGAGCTTAGCCGCCCACAGCAGCTGTGACCAGAGCCAGGGCCAAGACCCTCAGACCCCTCCAGTCTGGTGGAATTTAGTTTCAATTCCTCCATCAATCAGTGCTGGGCGCCCGCTTTCCACCTCTGAGCCGGAGCAGGCCACTCGACTGAGGAGTCGACGACCCCCTGACCTGTCCCTGGCCCGCCCGCCTGCCGCGGGCCTGGCCCGCGCGTGGGTCCCCGCGGCTGCCCAGAAACGCTTAGCCCCGAGCCGCAGCAATTCCTGGAATTTCAAAGCAGTTCTCGAGTGCACGCCGTAATCCGCGAAGGTGGGCGTTAGACACTGATATTTCAAGTATGATTTAAGAAATATCCTACCGTAAAACCAGAAGTCTAGCTCCCCACCCCTCCCCCCCACCGTGGGAGGGATCCTCGCAGAGGGGAAATGGGTTGGCACCAGAAACCAGGAGCAGAAGGGTAGCAAGACGAGGACCTCGACACATGAGAAGGCCAGTGTGGGAACTTCTCCCCCAGTGTGGCTACTCGTCCCCCAACGCACACTCTCTGCCTTTACTAAGTCTGCCGGGCTCCCCAGACCTCCAGAGTGCCTACCCTTTGGCCCCCTAGCTGAAATCGCCATTCCTAACAAGGGTATCGCACCAGGAGACTGGAAAGACGTCAACTGCCGCCAAGTGCGTGGCTTGGCTCTCCGGGCTGGGACGCTGTCACCCCACCCCTGGGCAGTGGGACGGCCTTTAAGAACGCCATTTGGGACGCGCTCCTTCAACCCCGCTCACTCGTTCGGCCCTGCCCCTTAGCCACGGAGAGTGGCCCCAACAGCGAGGTGCGGGCTGAAAGGGGGCCCCGGGCTCAGCGGAGCCCCGGAGCCTGCCTTGGCCCAAGGTCCGGCCCGACCCCAGCCTTTCGCTGCGGCCGCAGGACAGACACAGAGGAGAAGGAAGCAGGGAGGGGCGAGCCGACCCGGTCCTACACCGCGTGCCCGCGCCTCTCCTCCCCCTCCGGGCGCAGGCGGGCGGGGCGGGCAGGGACTCGCTGCGCCCGGCCCCCGCCCCGCCCGGCGCACTCCGTCGGCGGGGGTGGGCGGCCTCGCCTGGAAGGCGCCCCGGCGATTGGTGACTCCGGGAGGAGACGCGAGGAAAAGTCGAATAAGAGGGCGCGACGTCAGACCTGAGATTTAGGGAAGGGCGAGGGAGGGGTGGAAGGGCGGAGACGGACACACAGACCGGGACACACACCCCCCGCGCGGCACCCTAAGTGTCCACAACTTTAGGCCGCCCGATCCCAGGGCACAGAGGGCAGGAAGGTGGAAGGAAGAGCACTGTGAGTACAGAGAGGGATTTAAAAGACGCGTGAGAGAAGAAAAAGTGAAGAAGACAAAAAGGGGAGAAGAGGCAAGAGTGAGTGAGAAAAGGGGGAAAGAAGAAAAAAAAGGAGTTTCCTAGTGTCCAGGATAGGGACAGCGCGCGAGGAGCGGAAGCGATCCTGGGGGGAAAGAGGGACGCGGCAAGGGGAGGGGAGAGGAAGGGAGAGGAGGGGGCGTGAAAAGTGGAGGAGGGCGAAAGGAAGCGCGGCGCGACACGGCTGGGGAGAGGAGGGCAGTGCGGAGCGCGGCGCGGGCACAGGCCGTCCGGCTGCGGAGAGGAGGGAGCGCGGCGCGCAGAGGAGGGGCTTGCGGCCCCGTGGAAATGTCAATCAGAGCCCGGAGCCCGGGGAATCTCCGCCAATCTGTTCGGACCTGACCTGGCTCCTGGCCGCCGCCGCCGCCGCCGCGGAGCAGATCAATAGGCGAACGCGGGGAGCAGCGCAGCCCCGGCCCGGCCCAGCGCGGCCCAGCCCCCGATGCGCGCCGGAGCCCGCGGCCGGCGCTGAGTAGGGCGGCCCCGGTGGCCGGGCCCCCTCTCCGTCGGTCCCCCGCGGGCCACCATGTCCTTCCCCCAGCTCGGATACCAGTACATCCGCCCGCTCTACCCGCCTGAGCGCCCTGCAGGCGGGGGCGGCAGCGCGGGGGCCCGGGGCGGCCCGGGAGCCGGAGCCTCGGAGCTGGCGGCCTCCGGGTCCCTCTCCAACGTGCTCTCGTCCGTGTACGGAGCGCCCTACGCCGCGGCCGCGGCGGCAGCGGCCGCTGCCCAAGGCTACGGCGCCTTCCTGCCCTACGCCGCGGAGCTGCCCATCTTCCCGCAGCTGGTAAGCGCCCGAGGAGTCCGGGAAGGAGGGGTTGGAGCCGGGGCGCCGGGCGAGGTGAGCGCGGGGGAGTAGACTCCGTGGGTCTGGGCCAAGAGGGTGGAGGCAGCGACCGCTGAAGCTCACCCGCGCTCCCTCCGCGCGTGTCCCCTTCCTTTCCCGTGTGCGGACAGGGCGCGCAGTACGAGCTGAAAGACAGCCCCGGGGTCCAGCATCCCGCAGCGGCCACCGCGTTTCCGCACCCGCACCCCGCTTTCTACCCCTATGGCCAGTACCAGTTCGGGGACCCGTCCCGTCCCAAGAACGCCACCCGGGAGAGCACCAGCACGCTCAAGGCCTGGCTCAACGAGCACCGCAAGAACCCCTACCCCACCAAGGGCGAGAAGATCATGCTGGCCATCATCACCAAGATGACCCTCACCCAGGTGTCCACCTGGTTCGCCAACGCGCGCCGGCGCCTCAAGAAGGAGAACAAGATGACGTGGGCGCCCCGCAGCCGCACCGACGAGGAGGGCAACGCTTATGGGAGTGAGCGGGAGGAGGAAGACGAGGAGGAGGACGAGGAGGACGGCAAGCGCGAGCTGGAGCTGGAGGAGGAGGAGCTCGCGGGGGAGGAGGAGGACACGGGGGGCGAGGGCCTGGCGGACGACGAAGAGGACGAGGAGATCGATTTGGAAAATTTAGACGGCGCGACTGCTGGGCCTGAGATGGCCTTGTCCGGGGCGGCACGGAGGGACGGCGACCTCGGCTTGGGACCCATTTCGGACTCCAAAAATAGCGACTCAGAAGACAGCTCCGAGGGCCCGGAGGAGCGGCCTCTGCCCGGCCTGAGTCTGGCCCCAGCGCCACCGCCAGTGGCCGCGGCTCCGCGGTCTCCGCCCTCGCCTCCTCCTGGCTTGGACCCCTGCGCTCCGGCACCAGCTCCGTCCTCCACCCTGCAGAAGCCCAAAATCTGGTCCCTGGCCGAGACCGCCACGAGCCCGGACAACCCGCGCCGCTCGCCTCCCGGCGCAGGGGGCTCGCCCCCCGGGGCCGCCGTCGCGCCCCCGGCCCTGCAGCTCTCTCCGGCCGCCGCCGCCGCCGCCGCGGCTCACAGACTCGTCTCGGCGCCTCTGGGCAAATTCCCAGCTTGGACCAACCGGCCATTCCCAGGTCCGCCGCCCGGCCCGCGCCCGCACCCGCTCTCCCTGCTCGGTTCGGCCCCTCAGCACCTGCTGGGACTGCCCGGAGCTGCGGCTCACCCGGCGGCAGTTGCCTACGCTCGACCCTCGGAGCCCGAGGGTGGAACAGGTGATTGCGGCGCGCGGGGCGCAGAGGGAGGGCTCCGGGGGTCGCGCCCGCACTGCTGGGGGACCCGGTACTTTCTGCGCCGTGCACGGCCCTGGGCGCCTGAGCCGAGCTTTCTAAAGGCCCTCCTTTTTCTTACCCTCGCTTCTCCAGATCGCTGTAGTGCCTTGGAAGTGGAGAAAAAGTTACTCAAGACAGCTTTCCAGCCCGTGCCCAGGCGGTAAGAGACCCCGAGCTTAAGGAGGGGGCGGGGAGATCGGCCTGAGGGCGCCTTAAGTTGCCGAGTCCCGGTGGTCTTGTGCCCCAGCGGGAACACAGCCCGGAAGCATTTCTACAAGGGGCACAAAACTCACTTCATCACTTCTTGCAAACTCAGGAACTACTCGCTCTCCCGAGCCTTCCCTTCCGGGCCGGAGAGAGCCCAGGGGCTAGCGGCCTCTCTCTGATGCCCACCGCCCTCCAGCCAGGGACCTCGATCCTCCTTCCCTTCCCGTGCTTAACTGCTCTTATGTCCACAACTGGACGTGGTTCCGCGCTGAGAGCCTCCTTGCCCTCTGGCCAACCCCAGGAAGGGTCTCCGGCCCTAGGTGGCCTCGGCATCCCTAAATCTCAACCCTCTTTGCTACCACTGTCTCTCTCTTCCAGGGCCCAGAACCACCTGGACGCTGCTCTGGTCTTATCAGCTCTATCCTCATCCTAGTTTGTTTTAAAACAAAAAAAATTTTTTAAATCGTTGTAATAATTGTAAAAAAAAAAATCCCTCTGTATAGTTAACGACTTGTAAGCATGTCTGTGTATGAATACCTAAAAAGAGAAATTAACAAAAAGGAAGAAAAAGAAATAAAACCCGTCCCCCTCAGAGCTCCCCAAATCACTTCTGTACCACTCCACATTCGCTGCGAGTGTGAGGTGCGTTTGTTCAGTTGATGGGGGGAGGTGTCCCGTGAGAATAAGCATATCTGACATTTTTGTATATACAGATAAATGTACATATGTGTGAACCAAATTGTACAAGAAAGTATCTATTTTTGCCTAAATAAATGAGCTGTTACCACTTTGACTATACAACCCGCCCGTCTGCGCAGGGTGGCTCTACTGGTGGATCTTCTGGGTGATTCCTTTTGGGTTGGTTTTGGTTTCTGTTGGGATTTTTTTTTTTTTTTTAATCCCTGGTGAGTTGACGAATTTCCCACAGCATTAAGAAGGACAAGTGAGACCCGATCCTGTGGTCAGGGGACCGCCATGGCGGGTGAAGCGTGGAAGTGGCAGGACTGGGGACACCACCGAGGTGAAGCAGCGGGAGTCAGGGAGCAGTTTGGAGCGTCTCAGAGACGAGATGGAGACCGGTGGGGAAATCTGAGAGGGGGAAACTGTCCCACCCGCCGTCCAGGGAGCTGCGGGGAGGCCTTGGGCCTCTCTAGCGACAGAGCTCAAACACTTGCGCTGGGCGCAGAGGCCTCGTTGGGACTTTCTGCCCATGCCTGCCGGCCCTCATTCTTCGGAGCGCACAGTTGAGGTCTTCTCAGTCTTACACAGCAGGAGCGGTGCGGCTGGGCTTCGAGGCCCCTTTCCACCCACGCGGCACCCTCCTGACAGAGGCAAGGCTGGGGGGTGGCAAAGGAGCCCGGACACCCTCCCCCCATCTTTCCCAAAGAGAGGCGTATGCCTGCTGCAGAGAAGTGTAGGGCTCGGAGCCCAGACGGGCTCTCCTGGAAGAGCCAGCTTTGTGCGGTCCCCGCGCCCGGTTGGCTAAGTGGGGCTGCACCTTTGCAGCCCGGATTCGGGCTGGCGGGTGGGGGTGGGGGTCCGGGGGAGGGAACCGGGAAATTTGGGCTTGGAGCTCCCTCTACAGGAGGAAAGGGACCCGGCGCCTTGCCTCTGCGGCCGGGGCAGCCGGCTCTGCGGGCTTCGCGCCCCCTCCTTCCCCATTTCGTCTTTCAGCTTGCCAGCCAGTCGTGGCCACCCTTGACTTGAAGACATGCTGGGTGGTGCCTGGGAGAGCGACGCCTCAGGGTACCAAAGAGGGGGCATCTGTTTGCACCCCTCTTCCTCGAGTTAGTAAATAGCCCGCCACCGAGCCTGTGACCACCTCGCGGGCTCCCAGGAGGTGTGGGGAGAGCTGGGACGCAGAGCGGAGCCGCGAGCAAGGCACAGAGCGATTCCGGCCACCTTCGAGGCGCGGCGGGAGCTGGCGGTCTGGCCAGCTCAGCCCCCCACAGGCTCAGCCACCGGCGCCAGGGCCCTGGGGACCCGCACAGAGGCTGGGACGTTGGGAGCGCAGTGGCCCAGAGTGAGTGGGGATGAAGTGCCACCTGCGCTAGACAGAATTGTGCCCTTAGCAAGTGAAGCTTGCAGCCAGCCTGGCTGCTCCTCCAGTCCCTGCTTGGTGCAGGAGACCTCTTCCGGGCCTGCCTCTTCCCCCTAGTTGTCAATCTGACTGGGGCTCAGCTCCTTCCCAGGTCAAAACGTAGGCTGAGCAACCCCCCAAGCCGAGCCGGCTCTGCTCTCAGTTGAAGAGCATGTCTGGGCAGCGACTGTGAGGGTGGGACAGAGGGACCAGGCTGAGGCTTCTGGTTAGAACTGTGGCTGTCTTGACAAGATCCAGAGCTGGACACTCCTTAGTGCAGCCTCACAGACTTACCCGGCTGGCTCCCCGCAGATGGTGAACTTCTCTATGCCCTTCGTTCTCGACTAACAGGTGGGGACAGTGATGTTTTCCTGGCAGGAGATGGTAGTGACCATGAGAGCGCCGCATGCCCAGTGCCTCCTACATCCCAGAGCCCACCGCGCACGCTCCAGTATCCTGCACATGCTGTCTGCCTGAGGACAGCTCCAGACCCTCTGCTCCTCAACTCTGGGAGAAAGGGCTGTGAACATGGTTAGGGGCAGTGGTTAGGCAGCCTGTCCTCCCTGACCCCCGCCCAGGCAGCCAGACGGCCATGGAAAAGCGATGCGAGCTTGGGGAGGACTCCAAGGTCTCCTGAGCTCTTGCCAGGGGACACCAAGTTTGAGTCAGCTTCTCCAGCCATCACATTCCAGTGGGGACGATCCTTGGACCAAATCAATTCTCCTCCACTGCAAAAGCAGCAAATGTAGGTACCAGGGGAGAGCTGGCATACATCTGGAGCGACTTGTGTGGGAAATGACTTCTCTTATCCCACCCAATACTTGGGTTCTTCAGATGGCCCTAAGTTGACCCCAGTAAGATCAAACCATCAAAAGACAGAGTCTCAGCTTTTCAGAAAAAAAAGGAGAGAGCAGCTCCTGTTCATGGCTGTCACATCTCCCCCCCGGGACAGCAGTCTCATTTCTTGTCTTCCCAGGATCTCCCCCTCAGCCCTCACCTTCCCAGGGACTCCAAGGATGACTTCTATCCCTTATGGTTGGTCCTTAAAATGTAAACGGAAAGTAACAGGGGAGAGTGAATATGGGTATATATGGTCCTGATTAAGCTTCAATTAGAACTAAAATATGTCAATCACCCGCCAGGAAGGGGTTTCTGCTGTCGGGGTCGGTTATGCAAAGCACTCAAGGTGTATAGGGATAATCAATTAGGTCAGAGGAAGGAGCCTGCGCAGCTTCCCTCATTATCTGCCAGAGCTGGAGGAGGGGAAACGTATCACAGGGCCAAGGAGCCAAAGGAGGAGAAGATAATCTACCTAAGTGACCATCCACCTCGGGGACCAGTACGTTAATGGTTTCCAATTGAATTTGCTTTCAGGGAAATACAGAGGAGGGGAAGGGAAGCCCAGGAGCTGAGCACAGAGGACCACACTCACCTGCCAGGCCCCAAGTGAGGAGGTGGCGAATGCACCTACCTGGCTGGTGTTCTCTGGGGACGTGGAGGCCAAGCCAGCCTAAGGCCTTGCTGTTTCAGAAAGTTAGCTGAAGGATTGACTACTTGCATAGGAGGAAGTAGGCCTCATTTTCTATTTGCTTGTTTGATTGGTTTGGTTTGGTTTACTGAGTTTTTGCACGGATTCAGTTTGGAGCTAAAGGTTTGTATTCTTCTGGAAATATCCTCTGTACCCTAGAATGTTTGACAGGAGGTTCTCCCCACCCTTATCCAGCAAAAGTGGCTTATAGTAGGTGTGTAAACTTATGTTTACGTTTTGCAATTACATGAACTTCAGGGGGGACAAGTCTCATACTCTTCCTAGGTCCCACTTTCAACATCTGGAAAAATGGATGGGTGTATTAGATGAATTTATCCAGATATTTGTACAAATACAGTAGTATCCAGGATCAGGCATAGAGAAGAATGGATTCAAAGACCATTAAGGGGGTTAAGGGATTCCTGATGCTCTGAGGATATTCCTCTTGGTTATAATTGGCCAGTCATCTTACCCAGCATGCTAGGTTGACCACCTGTTGTATGACCAACCTAACTGATAGAGCTACTGCTACCATCTGAGGAAATCCCAACCCCTCTGAAGACATCGCCTCTGTGTGAAAGGGAAACCTCTGTAGGGCATCCATTCCCAGGCAGGGTACAGCTGGGAACAGAGCAGTGGTCCTCAGCTAGGCCGTTCAGCCTCACCTTTCACCTAGGGAACATTTGACAATGCCTGGAAATGACTAAGGTTGGATGTTCCCAACATCTCATAAGTGCAGGCCAAAGATGCTGCTAAAGGTCCTAGGAGACACCAGACAAGGAATGACCCAATCCAGCCTACAGCAACCACTTTGAACACACTTAATCACGTCAGCCATTGGATCAGGTGTGGGGAATACTTGGAAAATCATGCAACCCAAGATGTCAGTAGTGCTGACATGGAGAAACTATAGACTTAGGGATGGAGAAGTGTCAGGGATATGAGTGTTTTCTCTCAGAAACCACAGTTTTGTCAAGAGAAATATTAAAATGGGCTGTTAAGTGGGGCATTTTTGTTCTTCAAAACTTGGCTTTGGAAAGAGGAAGTAAGGGTGAGAGCCTTCCAACAGGAAACTCTTCAAGCCTGGGAAAAAATGACAGAATGGGTTTCACATCAGGCCTGTCAGTGGAACTTTCTCCAGCCGAAGGCTGAGGGGAGTGAACCCCAAAGAAGATACATGTCTGTGAAGTTGAGCCTTTTCTCCTTGGATATTGATGTCAGGGTAGGTGATAGGAAGGTTCTCAAAGATGAAAGTTGGAATCCAGTGGGGGTTTTTTGCCTAGAAATTACCTCCAGCCCTTAGCTACTGGCTGGCTTTTCTTTGCACATAATGTGTCTACCTATTTACTAGCTTGCTTGTTTTACTTAGGGGTGTGTGTGTGTGTGTGTGTGTGTGTGTGTGTGTGTGTGTGTGTATGTGTCTCTTGTTGGGGAGCAGGAAGGAGACAAAGGCAGGGTCAGGTTTGACCAGCCAGCCTGGCTGGGAAGGCTATGATTTCATGGCTTTTGTGCCGGGTGGCGAGCCCTGCATTCTCTCACTGCACTAGGCCGCTAACAAGTGGGCCGCAGCCCTCCAGGGCCTTTGGAGTGCACTCATCTGGCAGATTGTGCTTCTCTCAGCCGCGCAGATTTATTTTGCCAAAGTTACAGGGCAATTATGGAAATGCGCCCTTTGAAGCCAGGCTGATTTCTCTTTATTTTCTTCTCCCTGACAAAGCAGCAAAGCAGAGCTTCCTTGCCTCTTGTGGCTCACTCACTCTCTCTTGCTCTCTCTCTCTCTCTCCCTCCTTTCCTCTCTCTTTTTCTGATAATTCTTAGATAGTAAGAGTTTCCGAGGATAATGTCAAAAAATCTTCTAAATGATGGGAAAAGTACATGCAAATTAAAATAATATTACCATTATAATAATGTTATTTTTAATGGGATCCTGATGGCCAGAAGGAGAATTATTAATGCTAGTACAAGGCAGAGGCCATGCCTGGACGGTGAGTAGCTGGCATTCTCACCAGGCCGAGGCCCACGGTGGGTAAGTGAGGTCCATGCAGCCTGCCCAACCCTCCTTAAGCCCTGGAATCACAGCTCCACACCTCTGGCAGGCGAGCATTGTTCCCTTACCTCACACTTTGAGAATAAGAGGCCATTCTCCACAGAGCCATGTCGCTGAGCTCTGTCCAGTATTTATCACTGTAGCATGGAATCTGGAGGCTCTGTGTGAACCAGCTCCACATACTTCTTTTTTCTGGTCCCACTTTGGGCACTGAGGTGGTGAAGAAAACCACCTGAAGCCAGATGGTGTCGATTTGGGCTCTGTTGAGATCTTTGGAGGAGGAAAGTCAGTGGCCTGGATTGCTTGAAGGAAGCAGGACTCAGTTTCTATTTTTTAGGGTGGCTTTGAAGTTTTCTTTGTCCATATTTTTGCTTGCTCCTTCTTGGGAGCAAGTGGCTCATGACTATGGACAGACACTGACAGGAAGTCTCGTCCCCTCAGGAGATAGTGTCAGCCTCAGTGGTCCATGGAGACCATTTTAGCTCTGACTTCCTTGCCCTGCTTAAAATAAAATAAAATAGAGTTAAGTAAGTGCTTATGATTTGATAGATCCTGTCCTAAAGCACTTTTCCTGCATTTTATTTCATGTTCACAGCCCCCGGGGGGAAGAAGCCATTGTTGTCTCTCTGACAAATGCAGAACCAGAACCTTGAGGAGAAGGAAGTGGGGATGAAGGGTACTGAGAAACTTCTAGAAACACAGAATGATATCCACTCCATGGGATGAAAGAGGGAGAGAAAATTCCATGTAATATGCAACATTTGTTTATACCAGAAGCTGGGAGGAGTGGGTATCTCAAGGGAAGGGTCAGGCAGCTTGGGATCAGCAGCAGGAGGAATGGTCCCTTTAGGATATGTTAATGGATCAGCTCTACAAAACCCTTTTTTTCACTGGTTTTTAAGTAACTGAAATACATGTGAGAGAAGAAAGAGACAGACCCGAACTTCTCTGGGGTTAAAAATGATTCATCCATTAGACCCCCACAGATACTCATTGTTACTTACCTTTGTGTCTTATGACAAAATACCCAAGTTAAATGACTTAAAAAGAAGGATTTATTTTAGCTCATGGGCTGGGAGATTCCAGCCATAATTGTTTGGCTCCATAGCTTTATGGGTGACATGTCATAGTGGGAACAGACAGTGGGCTGAGGTCCTATATCCCCTTCCAGGTCAAACCCCTAGCAAGCTCACTTCCTCCCACCATGCCATGACCTCTTGAAGATTCTCCTGGTTCTCCGTAGTATCATCGGCTGAGAATCAAACCTTTAACTCATGAACCTGTAGAGGGACACTTAAGATCCAACCTGTACCACGCACAGAGCTTTTGTATGTGCTGGAAAACACTCACCCACTTCTGGTGGTCCAGAGAGCAGGATCAGACTGTCTTGGCTGAATCCTAGCTCCATCACTCCTTAACTATGTGACCTTGGAGAGCTACCTACACCACTCTAGCTTTGCTCCACCCTAAGGCAGGAAGAGTAATTATTATACCATCTTCCTCCTAGGCCACTGAGAGAATTGAGAGAAGATAACTCATACCAAGAACAATGTATCCCAGATTATGATTTGCCTCACATTAAGGCTATGATCATGACCCAATAAACTACATTATACTTCTTGCCATAATAGCCACTTTAGGTGACAGGCATTGCTGTCCTCATTTTATAGATAGGTAAATCCAGGCTCAGCCACTGCTCAACAGAGCCAATCAGTGGTGGAGCCCACCATCTGACTTGGGTCTTCCCAACCTTAAACGTGCACCATACATTTATCTGCATTGGATTCTCCCACCCTGCTGCAAGTCTACATTTGGAGCATGTGACCCTGCCTTGTTCCCACACACCCTGCTGCCTGACCTGGCTAATGTTCACAGGTCTGATTCCCTTGGATGGGCCAAGGTCATGAGCAGCTGCGGCCCTGGGCAGGATCTCACTGCCTCCCATCCACGACCACTCTGATTGTGACAGAGAAGTAACCTTGAATATGTTCGGGTTTGTTCTTGTTTTGCATTTTATTTTTTATTTATGTAGTTTTGTTTGTTTCTTGTTTGTTTAATGTGCAGTGCTTCAGTCAAACCCAGGGTCTTCACACTGAGCTACATCCTCAGCTCTTTTTAAAGTTTTTTTTGTTTTGAGACAGTCTTGCTAAGTCACTAAATATCTAAGGTTGGGCTTGATCTTGCAATCTCCCTGCATCAGCAGAATTCTGGAATTACCAAGCATGATTTTTTTTTTTAAGTAAGTACAGGACAGGATGAAGATCTCTGTCCATCCATAAATTGTTCGTCATCTCCGATCCTAGTGGAGGTGTCTTCATTCAGTGTGTGTACCCATCAAGGTTCTCCTGTGCTCAGCCATTCATATCCATAGGGAGAGCATCTTTGCTACCCAACATGGGGTCCCTGGACCAGCATCATCAGCACGGAATTTTTCAAGAACACAGACACTCAAGCCCTCTCCAGATACACATCAGAATTACACTTTTGAATGACACAGCTGCAGATTAAAGTATGAGATGTCCTGTTCTTGAAACACACCAGTAAAATATGTGGCTTCACTAAGATGGAGCCAGAACTGTCTTTGACACCTGGGCTTCCCCAGGAAACAGATGGAGCAGGAAACACTGGGGTGGGAAGGTGACGGGATGAAAAAGCGAGGGAGGTCAAGGGAAGATGCTAAGCACCAACCTATCAATCAGGCAGGACCAATGATGTATTTCAACCTTTAAACAGTGTGCTTGGCTATGAGGAACACTGGGCTCCTCACACCTGCCTTCTGAGCCCATGAGTCCTCTTGGATGCTTCAGGAGGTAGCAACAGAGAGAGTCACTGATTTCTTAACTGCAACAGGGATTTACGGCTGGCTGCTACCAAACTCGGATATATGCCCTGAAGTAGAAGAAAAAGACAGTGGGAGACAGACAGGAAAGGAGGAAAGAAGAGAAGGTCAGACAGAGGAAGAAAAGGAGAAAGAAGGAAAGAGGGAGAAGGACTGACCATTTGAAATGGCACAAAACAGGCCAGGTCCCAACAGGGCAAAGACTATTTCATTCATTTCTTTCCATTCACTTACTCCTAGTCCACTGGAAACAAATAATTAAACAACAACAGTAATAATGTGTTGCATTTGCTGGATGAAATATATAAACAAGACGCTACAAGCATGTAATCAAGAGAAATCTAACATAGTTTGGAGTAGGGTGGGAGAGGCTGCTGGTACAGACATGTGCTGCTTTCCCAGCAGGCCGTGTGGCACAGCAGGCAACTGGTATGTTCTAGACCTGTGCCACCTAATAGATGGCCACACACCATCCATGGCTGCATGACTGGGACTGAGACGTGACACAAATGAAAAATACACTTTGGAATTCAAAGATATATTATGAAAGAAAAAAGAATGTAAAGGATCCCACTAATTTCATGTTTTTATATATTGAAATAATATTTTGGACACATCTTATTAAGTAAGATATTTTAATAAACTCAGTTTCACCTCTTATACCTCTTCATATAATTTTTTAATCACCAATCACCATGGCCTTGGGGTGTGGCAACAGGAGACATTTCCTTGGAGAAAATAAGGGTGCTACTACCATGAATGTGTGGTGGAAATAATCATGAGTATCTACTCCACTGCAGAAAGAGGAGACTGTCTGTTAGTGGAGACCAGGGAGAAAAGATCTATGATGAGACTGGGAGGCAAATGAGCAGAAGTATAATCCGTCATCTTACCAGAGACCAGTCATGCAGGGCTGGGGACTGAGCAAAAGCTGCAATCTGCAGCTCTGCAGTCTATATCAGATCACACAGAAGGACAGACATGCCATGTGCCACAGCTTTTCCAGATCTCCCATCTGATATCTCTAGGAGAGACCCATACCCTGAAGAACCTGAGGTCAGATCCAAGGTAGCTATCTCTAGGAGTGATAGCTCTTTTTATATCTCCCTTTTCATCCTACATATACAGAATTTTCATCTTCTTCTATGATGCTTTTCAATTTGTCTTATAACAAAAGCAGTTTTTCCTTAAAAGAACTGCAGAAAAAGTGAATAATTCAGATGCAGTTTATCCTGTGACTCTGTTCCTTGCCAGGATACTGGTAGCTGTTGGTGCACTGATTTAAGAAGCTTGAGCACATGGGGTGCGCAAACACTGGGCCCAAGCAGAGGTGGAAAAGGTAAAAGACCAGGCTGGAGGAAGAGAGAGATCCAGGGAGACCCAGGCTTTACTCAAAATCACCAGAAGTCCAGGACTTAACCTTCCCCTTCTCTGCATTGTGCCTCCAGCTCTCTTTCTCTTTCACATGTGAGCCTGGCGATGCATGTCGGTGCTGGGGACTAGCCTGGCACAGACTGCACCCCAGGGCCTAATCTCAGTACATGCTTAGTAAATATTCACCAAAGATACTCCCACTCTGGAATTCAACAGTAAAGTTAAAGTCTTCCTGAAGATATCCTTTATCTTTTTAGGAAGACCCACTTGCAAATGCTTTATAAAATAAAGATAACTGGATGTTATAGATTTAAATATAATTTTATCACAACATTTTAAGAGTTATTAAGTATCTTAACAGTTCAAATTCTATTATAAAAATGGAGTCATTACAAAAAAGAGCCAGAGTGGCCCCATGTTGTTACTGTGTGTCACATACACAGTCAGCACAGGAGTGGGCTTCGAACCAGCAGTCACTCTATTTTTAGTTGTCTGGTAACCTCTCGCTGCCACACCTGAGCACTCTAAATATATATACTCAGCCACTCCTGACTCCCACAAACATATAAAGGCTCAGTTGGTGCCATTTATGAGGTCAGCCCATGAGGTTGGGGGTGGAGTGCATGTCATAGGCTTTCCATAATTTGCCTAAAAAGCTCCTTTTTATTTTGACCATATAGCAGTCCCACCAGGAGGCCTCTATCCCATGTCTGTCCTCCCAGCAGGGCCCCTGACCTTCTGTGTCCTGGAATATAGCAGAAGAACAGGATGGCATGGCCCAGCTGGAAATAGTACTTGGGAAGAGGCCACCAACTTGACTGCTTGCTCCACAGCACGCACAGGAGCCATGGCCAAAAATATAATTATCCAGAAATGTGGAACCAAGACACTGCAGGGCAGAGGGGCTGAGCAGAGTAGATGGGGGAGGGAGGGGACAGGAAGCTGGTGGAAACAGAGTTAGCACTGATAGGCAGGCAGAGGACTCTTCAGTGGCCCAGTGAGCTTCCCTGGGGAATAGCAGGCCCCTGGAAGACTGCTCTGCTAACTACAGACTTCCAAGGAAGCCCGATAGTCAAGACACTGTTCAGCCTCCAACAGAAGAGAGAAGTCCGTCCTTTCTATCATGCAAAAATTGTGGACAGTCAAACTCAGTTTGCAAACGGAGTCAGACCATCTCCCCTGAGGGAAGCAAAAATGGGGATCCATCCAGATCTTCTCCATTCATTTTGTGTAAGTCTAACACCCTAATCTCCCTGGTCCTCGGGACATTCATAATAGGAGCAAAACATGGATGACATGTTGGCCAGTGGAGAAACCAGTGGAATATTCTTTTCTTGCATACTCCGAAGTCATAGGCTCGTGAGCAATTGCTCTGCTCATTCTGAGTCACTGTGCACTATTCTCCCTGTCCTCACTGAGTGACAGTTACAAAGAGCTGGCATACTCCTTGCACTAGTAATGCCCCCTGGAGGTACATGGCATGCCTATTAGTCACAAGTTATGGGACATTTTTTGAATTAATAGCAGCACCTCCACACCTGAGAATGTGCCATAAAACACCATAAGTTTGACATTTAAGATTTAGCATCTGGGACCTCACCAGGACCAGAATTGGCAGTGTCCTGAGGTCTTAAGTTACACCAGTTATTGACGGGTTAGCTTATGAGAAATGAACATGTCCAGAAGGTCCCAAGGAAGACTCAGGGTGGACATGGGGATATTGGGATCTCAAAGCAGCACAGTTTACCACCTAGTACAGATATTTTAAAAGCAGAGACAACTGAATGTCCACATACAAGAGAACGAAGTCAAATCCTTTCCTCACACCACACACAAAAGCTGACTCAGTATATATCAGAAGCAAACTGAAAGAGCTAAAACTACAAAAAACATTAGAAGAAAATATAGATGTGAATCTTTTTGACTTGGCTCACCTAAAACCTTCTTAGGCTCGCCACCAAAATCACAAAGAACATGTTAACCAAAAAAATAGATCAAAATGTACATGTGTGCTACAAAAATGTTGTTTCCATTTTTCCTTCTTTTCTCATATTTTTTCTTCCCTTTTTTTCCTCCCCAGCCCCTTCGCTACTTTCCCAACCCATTCGGATCTTTCCTTTCTTTTTGACATTATCTATTACACATTTTGGTCCTCATTTAGTCTTGTAGTTTCACACACCAGAGAAAGTATTCATTATTTACACATGTGTCTCCTGTTTGGAAGAAGAAAATATGAGAAAAAAGAGGAAAAAAATGGAAACAACGTTTTTGTAAATAGAAAGAGGAAAATGAGGGGAAAAAAATGAACCAAAATATATCACATACAGGTACAAATCCCGAAAGATGAATGTTATCATAATGTACACCTCAAGTGTACCAATAAACTGAGAGGGAAAAAAATTTGTGTGCTACAAAGGACGTCATCAAGATAGTAAAACAGTATCCAACAGAATGCAAAAAAAATTACAAATTATTTATTTGATAAAGGAATTGTATCTTGAATACATATTGAACTATTATAGCTCATTAATAAAGTATAAATAACCCAAATTAAAATAGGCAAAATATATTCATAGACATTTTTGCAAAAATTATATACAAATGGCCAATCAGCACCTTGCTATCCATCAGTGAAATGCAAATTGAAACCACAGTGAGATACTTCATGTCCAGTAGGTATAATAAAATATTTCAGAAAATAATAACTGAAAGAGAGAAGAAAAAGCTGTAGTCCTTATACAATCTTGGTGAAAATGTAAAGTGACAAAATCTGTCTAGAAAACAGTTTGGCAATCATCTTAAAATTGACCATAGTTTCCATCTGACCCAGAAAGGTTACTCATAGGTATGTACTAAAAAAAATGAAAACACTCATCCACATAAAAGATTGATTGTAAGTATCAACAAGGTACTAATACATGCTCTAACATGTACAAAACATGCTAAGTGGAGGAATCCAGTGATAAAAGATCATATATTATATGATTCCACTCATGGGACGTGTCCAGAACAGGCAAATGTATAGAGACAGAGAATAAGTTGGTTGTTATTTTGGGCCATGAAGAAGATGGGGAGTAACTTGCTAACTGGTACATGGTCTTTTCTTTGAGTGATGAAAATGTCCTGAAATTGATTGTGCTGATGGTCACATAATTCTGTGAATATACTAAGTGCCATTGGATTGTATCACCCTCAAGTGGGTGAATTGTATATTTATATCCCAAGAAAGATGTTGAATGTGCTACACCCATCTCAAGACTCAGACATGAGTGTGCATTTGTGTCCAAATATACAAACACACAGACACACACACCAAGTAAGCAAATACAAGAAAACAATTGAGAGATCCAGGTCAATATAAATAGCTAAGAGTATTTTCCCAAGATTGATAATGCATAGTTTTGGCATAGGAAGTCCGTTGAAAATACTCATATATAATTTTACTTTTCAAAAAGAATAAGAAGCTTTTATGCCAAAAATAATTATGTTCTGGAAGTTTCTTATTTGGAATGCTCCTGAAAGTTGGGCCCATACCCTCACTGCTACAGCAATAGGATTCCAAATGGCAACATCCGTGGAGGGCCCTGGCACTCTTTCCCCCACAGAATCAGTGCCCCTCTCTCCACACTGGCAAACTGATTCTGCCTGAGCCCAGAAAAGGAGAGGTGGGGAAGAAGATACACTCTTCAGACCCTCACAGTGGGACTCCAAACCTGTGCTCCCAGTCCGGGAGGGAGCCCTGTCCGATGTATCCTCAGCCTGGAAGAAGCAAATGGCGTCTCACCTCCACTGAGCGTTGTGGAAGACACAGGAGCACTGGGCTGGACCCAGAGGATCCAGGAAGGGCTGGAGAGCAGGAGGCTGCACTGGGGTGGAACTTCCAGGTTGCAGTAGGTGGTGCCCTGTGGGTGAGGGGGGTGTGCAAGAGGAAAGGACAGGGTCTTGCACACAGAGGCCCAGGGTCAGCACCAGGGGAATGTAGGAAGGTTTCTTGTGGACTTTTCATAGAAATGAAATCATACAATCTGCAGTTTTCATACCCCTTAGATGTTTCAGGATCATCTGTAGCCTAATGTGTGTCTGCATGTTACTTCTTTTCATAGCCAAATACTATTCCACACTATATGGATATACCACTCGTTATTCTTCTCTTCAGCCACTGTTGGATCCTTGGAACTTCTCTGCTTTTTGGCCTTTGTGAATAGTGACACTGTGTACGTCCATTAGATGCTTTTGCTTCTACATCCTTTTCAACTCTTCTGGAAATATACCGAGCAACAAAGCTGCTGAATCATGTGGTAATGGTTTTGAATTTATTGAGGCATTTCCATATCCAGTTACCACTTTCCCTCCAAATGCATGCATCTTTATCATAATGCATTTAGGGAAATAGAAACATGTAAGAAGAACAGTTAAAGATTACCCACAGTCCTGGCACTCCATGATACTGTCAACTTTTCTGAATATTTCCCAGCAGAATTATTTTTTAAGAAGGCTTAAATACATAAATACTATTCAGACCCTTTTTATTTAAAAGTCCGCACGGAAATGAGGTTGAAGAAGTGCCATTTCGTGCCATCCTATAAGGCCCCCTTCTCGGTGACAAGCCTTTGGAAAGCTGCAGCCCATCCCTCCCAGACCCTCTCTGCCTTTGTTTTACTCCTAAGCATCCAGCATCAGCTGCCTCACTCTGCTACCCTGATCCTGGGCCTGTGAGGAACCCAAGATAGCTGTTTTGGTCACTACCTGGCGCACAGTAGGAATGCAATCAGGATTTGTTGAATGAATAAACACTTCCGTATAAATGAAAATGTTGCCAATTTAAAATCTGCACCATATTTGAGATGTATTTGCTGGTGCGCGCAGAGGCGTTTGCACGTTTTGTCCCCTGTTGGCAGTCACTCTTGGTGGAGCTGCAGCCCCACCCCCTGCCCAAGAAGCAGTGCCTGGGCTCCCATTGGCTAGGACCGAGGCCCCACCCACTCGGCGCCCCACCCACCCACCAGCTTTCTGACTTCCTTTTGTGAGAGGCCCTTCATCTTCCTGTGTCTCAGGCTTCTGGAAAGAGTGTCCTGAAAATCTCCAACAGCCCAGAGCCCATTTGGTCCTAATTTCAGATGGGTTTCTTCCGATCTGCAAGCAGAGCCAAGATCCCCAGAGGGAGACCATGTCTCTGCCTCCACCTTCCTGTCCATGTCAGACCAACTCTCCCAGCCACCTTGTCACGAGCCCGCTGCGCTGCTCATATTAGTTACAGATGATGGCAATTAGAGGCCGAATCTCCCTGGCTCCTGGTAGAATATTGAGACAGAACTATAGCTATTTTAAGATTTTAAGCAGATTTATACTTAGTGCTTCAAAGAAAGTCAGCCAGCAAGGAAAATATGGTAACTGTTGCTTTAAATTATAGCTATCATTACTTCAAAAGGATATTCAATCAGAAACCACTGAAGACTAAAACTATTTACATCTCCTGACACTTAAAAGCAAGCAAGCAGTTTTAGCCTGTCAGCCTTGGACATGTTGGCTACAAAGAGAGAAGTACCTCACCGCCCTGCAAGGAAAAACATTTTCCAGAGAGCAGGAACGGAGAAGGTACCCTAAAGTCCCTTCTATCTCTCATACATAGTCTAGGAATTGGGGGATCCAAGAATTGGGGGTCCAGGGCATGCTTCCCTGCTCTGGTCTGCTGGCAACCATCCCCCAGGCCCTGGAAAAGCAAGAAGGCCACCCTTCCCTGCCTAGCCTCTGGCCCTTCAGGGCCTGGCCTGGCAAATGCTGTCTCATCCAGTTAATACAAGTTTCAGGACAGGACTGTCCTCTGGTTCCTCACAAGCTCTACTTTTTGGACAGAGGCCTTAACCAACAGTTCCAGGGGTCAGAAGGGTGGGCTTTGGAGAAGACTTCCCTGAGATGGAGGTCAGGCTATTGAATTCAATTGCTGTCTGACTTTGGACAAATGACTTGTCCAAATCTCTCTGAGATTCAGCCTCTTCCTCAGTAAAATTAGGGTGAGTAGAGTCCAAGTTTCATAGGATTTCTGAAAATTTTAAATGAGATGCAGAGAGCACTTTATCAGTTAGGGTGATGCTAGATGTAAAAGCTGCTACAATCTCAGCATCATGACATAGTGAAACTTCCTGTCACAATCACCTAAGAGTTCAAGGTAGTGTTCCTAGTCATACAGTAGCTCTGATGATCTTTGAGATTCAAGTCTCTCCCTCATTTCTCAGAGTTCTCTGCTTCCAGAAACACCCTTTCTTTCTGTTGCCTCATACCTGGGCCCGCCTTACCGCCATATTCACTGGAAGGGAAGACTTGAGGTCAAAGCCACAAACTCTCTTGCTCATAGCCATCTTCCAGAAGAACTCGGTGCCCAGCACACCGAAGAAACTGATCATTCCCACAAATGACAGGTGCTGATTAGTAAATGTTACAGAACAAGTCGTTCATAAATGCTGTGTAAATCTGGAGAAAGGATAAATAGGCATTCTCTACACCAAGAGCAAAGGCCCATGGATCAAACTCAGCTCTGTCTGTTTTTGCAAATAAAGTTTTATTGGAATACAGATCCAGTTGCCTGCAAGGGAGGCTGGGAAATGTAGTTGCTAGCTGAGTTACCTCCTGCCAGAGACAACTTCATACCATGATGGGAGAAGTTCATAATTTAAGATCAAGTAGCTCAGATGGCCCGGTAGCTGTCATTTACTGAAAGCACAGTACAATGTTGCTCACTAACATTACTATTTATTAATGTTATTTTAACTTATCTTTTAATGCAACTTCTCAGGTTTACAAATGACATGCAGAGAGTTCTGGACAAGGTCACAGATAGTAAGTGATAGAGCCAGCACTAAAACAAAACCTCTTGGTCTCTGACCCACCCAGAGAGCTAGGAGAAGGGATAAATTTGTACTCAGGCTATTTGCTTAAATGAACAAGAGCTTTGAAAGCTTTGCCTCCCAGGTAATACAAAGCCATCATTTTAAGTTGCTCACATATTTGCAGAACAGAGGCATCTCTGCTTTTCTCCCAGCTTCTTGAACCAAATCTTTCAACCTGCCCTGCTCTTCTGCAGCCCTGGCTCACTTTCACCTCCTGCCTTTTTGGTCCACAGCCTCCTTCCAGGAAGCAAGACTCACAGCAGGCACCATGGTTGAGCTGGTGTCAACCCAGCCTGGCCAGGAGTTGCTCAAATCTGACACTTTCTCCCTGCCCTGAGCCATGACCTATCTGCCTCTATCCTGCATGTAGGAGATGTCACTGGTTTTCTTAGATATACCCAAGCCCCCTGTTTTCCAGGCAAGACTTGGACGGCCTGTGCAGGCTCACATAGCCTGTGAAGCCCGAGGGCGGGGCAAGTGCTGGCACCAGACAAAGTCTAATACAGTATATTACATGGACAGGTCACTTCCCCCATTCCCCCACTCCCACCACAACGCAGTGCCCGTGTTTTACTCTGTGGAGAAGCAGAAGAATGAACATAGAAATCTGGACACAAGACAAAGTCTTTTATAATAGACGTTTGTTGATTTTCAACCTTCTTTAATAAGTTCTATTTTCTTTTAATAATAGCACCTAGATTTCCTTTGGGTGGATTCTTCTGCTCCAATGTGTACAGTTTTGGTGCGAGTGTCAGTCAAATCAAGATGCCCCACCTATCTGTCCAATGAGTGTCCACAGGACACCAGCTCAGCCAATTACACTCTTTCCCGAGACTTTAACTCTTGAGTGGACTCACAGAGTAGGAGAACAGCAGAAGTATTTCCTCACAGTGGAGCAGCCACTCCTACACACACACACACACACACACACACACACACACACACCAAGTTTATCTTGGTTTCTTAGTGAAATCATCAACTCCTTGGAGGCAGGGACACCATCTTACAATTCCTCTGGGCTGTTCTCTCCCCCAGCTGGGCCTATAAAGCAGTGATGAAGGACATGGCTGTTCCAACACTAGTGTCAGCCAAGACCGGGCTCACACACCCAGGTCTAGTGACAAGGAACTATGTGGCCCTGGGCAAGGGTATGAGCGCTCAGGGCCTCTCTCCTTGCCTCTTTTTCATGGTGCTGGTCTGAGGATCAGAATGGTATAACTGAAGTAAATCAACGTGTGAAAGAGGTTATTGCAATTATCACCATTATTATTGACACTCAAGCCTGAAGGCAAATAAATGATTTTAATTATAAAATGGACTCTATTCTTTCCAGAAGATAATTTGTATCAAGGAAGATTTTAACCAAGCAGTCAACAGTCATGGAAATAATTCTGAGGTCCTGCAGCCCAGACTCCTTGACAACCTCTCTGTACCTCTGCTGCTGTTGAATAAGTTTTTTAGGTTTTTTTGTTTGTTTGTTTTGGTTTGAGTTGTTTTGTTTTGTTTTGTTTTGTTTTTGTTTTTTAGCTAAAATGTCTAAGCAATAAATAATTCCTCCTCTTCTTTTTCTTTTTTTTTTGTTGTTGTAAGAATTAGAAGGGTGACAGCCCCCATTTTCTAAGTAGGCGTGGTTTATACCTCTTTTTCTGATGAAACCCTTCATTCTCAGGTCAACCCCCACAGGCTACTGGAGTAGGCCCTGAAAGCTGAGGACGCCTCGAGTTCTGGCAGCTCTCTGAGTATGGTACCTGACCAAAAAGGGGGTTATCAGATGCCCTGAGAGTCAGCTCAGTGAGCCCCCCAAAAGCCCAATGTGAAGTAAAGAGCAGAGTCACGGGCTGAAGGGCCTCGAGTGGATGCCCTGCTGGCTTTGCTGGAGGCTGTGGAGGACAGATCCTCGTCCACCCAGACACACCTTACGGATGCAGGGGACAAAAGACAAGGCTGAGGGGTGGCAAAACAAAGGACCCCAGACAGAACCTGATGGTGGAACACCTATGTACCCCTATCCTAGACCCACTCCCAAGTCCTCTTGCCCTCTGTCCTGTGCCCAGGAGGCTGACCTCAAAGGTCAGAACCAAAGAGCTCCTGTGTGCTGTTCCAGCCAAACTCCTCCTCTGCCCAATACACAGCCAGCAAGACAGTTGTCCCCTAGGACTGACTGGGGGAGAGAGAGGGCCAGAAAGGGAAGAGGGGGGCACGGGGCACTTCTCAGGCTCATTCCTCGTGGGGCACAGAGTAAAGGTTATGGGTCTCAGCAGATGGCTCAAGGTCACGGCCCACTTTGGCAGCCTCTCTCCTCTGGATTCTGATCATCATTCCCTCCCCTTGACTCTTTGGACATAAAGGTGGCAACAGGTCCACTGTCACACTTTACATCTCCTTGTAGGTACAGACAGTGTTTCTTGAAGATCTTTTCAAATGAACCTGCCCGTCACCTCCCGAGGGCCTGGTTGCTGAGCCAGTTCTAGCACAGACCCTATTTTCCACCAGTTTCCAGGCTGGAGTCTCCAATCTCATCGGGGGCAGCCGTGAAACAGACAAGGGACAGTTCCTCTGCAGCTGACAAGCATGGATCATTCCCAGCCAAGATGTTGGCCATTCAGTCCCAGCATGCACTGGGGAAGGGTGCAGAGAGGGGCAAAAGAAGAGGGCTGAAGGATGCAGCCAGCCCTTCCCCAGTCACCCTCCTCTGGGGGAAAGCTCTCTATGTCCAAGTGATCGTAAAATACTCACCTGATTTAAGAGTAAATGGTGACACAAGATGCTGCCCCGCGAGCACTTTGCACTAGACAGTCCTCATGATAAGTCGTGGGGGACTTAAAAGGTTGCTGACATTTTCCGTTATGTATCTTTTCATTAGAGGTAACTATCACTTTAAGCAAATTGTTTCAGGCCCTGGAATGTAGCAGTAAGTGATCTAATTAGTGTAGGCTATAATTTAGGAAGGTTCATTATGTCACAGACATTATGACTCCAGGGTATTACTAAAGGACTCATTTGTAGCCCTTGAAATGATTTTCTCATGAACACATAATGTCACCCATAGAGCTGGAGTAGAGCCTTAAGACGATTTGACATAGATGAGACTTCAGTTTTCTTAAGGACTAGATTTTCCCCAAACTAGAAGTCATAAACAAGTGAAGGATGGTCCATGTGTCAGACCGAGGTCCAGCTAGAGGAATCCTACAGCAACACTGGACCCTCCAGCTCTGTTACTCAATGTAAATCATTCAGTACACGTTGACACTAAATGAAGACTATCAAGAAGCTTGTGATATCTAAGTATTATCAATCATATGGGAACAGAAAGCCTAAGAAATTTCTTTTGAATTTTCCTTTTGTATTCTCAGTCCTCAAAAGAAAGCACACCTGTGATTCTTATATTCACAAAAATAACAAACACTTTCCCCTTAACCACCAACTTGTAAATGTGTTGCTAGAGCATGGCAGAAGCTAGCTAGTGTTTTTCCACTAACATTTCCCCCCTTTTCCTCCTAGAAACCAACTGGACTATATTTCCCATCTTCCTTTGCAGTAGGATGACCATGTGACTGAGTTCTGGCCAATGGCAAGTGGGCAGAATGAATATGTGCGTCTACATTCCCTTGCCCACAGATCTTAGCAAAATACTCTATGCTTTCTCTTCCTACCACCTGCTGTCAGAACACAAAGCCCAGACGAATGGGGGCTCAGCAGGTACAGGTGACAGAGGAGCTGCCAGCCTGAAAGAACCTGGATACCAAGTTCCTTCCTACCCCCTATCAAGATCCTGATATGAATGAAAGCTAAGTTTTGTGTGTGCTGAGCCACTACATATTGAAAAATGCACTTTACAGTAGCTACATACTTAAACGTCACAAGTCTAGGAGGTTATTGTTAAATTGGTGCTTCACAGCCGTATCAGCTAAGAGTCTGTGGGACTCTGTACTTGTCTCATAAAAGTAATGTGTTTCTTTCAAATATTTTTAAGAGACTTACAGAAACTTAACTTCCAAAACTCCCATCTTACAAGCATTGCCAGACACGAACAAAGCTGAGCATCAGAATGAAAATATGTTAGATCTGCTCCACATGAATAGCAGTTGTGTAGCTGCTGCCAGAGAACTGAATGTCTTTGCTTCTGACTAGGTTTGACTCCATCGCTGAAACCAGAATATAAAATCTCAATCAGCTGTGGCTGGGTCACATGTCCATTCTTAGAATTTAAGTCAGTTTTTCCCAACCAAATGGGTGGAAAATTGGAAAGGAAAAATGAAGATATTGTCACCAGAAGAAAGGGGCAATGGATGCTGGGAAGGTAAGAACTAGAGACAGAAATCACACGCAAACTAATCAGAAGAGACTTTCCCAAGAGTGAACAGCTAGAAAGGACAGTGACAAGAACCATCCTCTGCTATTTCACCCTTCATTGCCAAGGCTGCACAGGACAGGCTGTCCAGTGGGCAGTGCTTTTGGTATGAGATTCCCCCAAATCTCCAGCAACTGTGGATAATTACAACCCCAAAGGAGTCATGTTCCCTAATGCATGAACTATAAACCCATCACTTGTCCTGAAGCAGCAGGGGGATTTATAAAAGGCCATTCATCTCATTAATAATCAGTCCACTGCTATCTTAAGTGGTTTGGTGCTGTTAACTGTAAGTATATTTTTAATGTAAGGAACTTACTCCCATTAGCTGTCTCCTCTTTCGAAAATATGGCCAAGTAAGAGGCTGGGCTTGCACAAGCTGAGAGAAGCAGCTGGCATTAGCAGGCCTCTTTAGAATTTATCTGGATGGCAAGTCATTTTCAGTACCAGTTCCAGAGGACAACATTCCTCTTCCAGGGGATAGATACGGAAAGGAAATCCACGGTGGAGCCAGCTTCACATTTCACTTTGTTCCAGGCCTGCCTAGGCAAGTCTCGTCTAAGCCCTAACGTCAGGGGACAGATGTGGTCAAAGGCCTTCAGGGTGGCATTTCCTAGGGGACAGCATTGCTTCCACTGATGACAGGATACTTAAACCCTCTGTGCTTCTTACTGCAGAGGTACACTTTGCAGACACTACTTTTAAGCGGCGTTTGCGTCTTGGTTTAATAAATATTTGGATGGTCCCGAGAGGTAACTTGGTAAGGTTCTTTTCCATCTGCCAGTAACCTGCAGGACAGCTTGAAGCCAAGACGAAAACAAAGCTTTCCTTAGCGGATAATGACAGTCATTTGTTTCACCAGCCTTGTTCTTGGTGAGACTCACTCAAAAGAGCCTCAGGAATGCTCTCCTGGGCCAGTCACAAATCGGAATTGCTCCAGCTGACTGTGATTTAAAAATATGAGTTATTGAAATGTTTAATTTGGTCCAAAGTTTGCATTAGTGGCTTGATCCGATGGATTTGAAACAAAAGGGGAAAATATGTAAAAATCCTCATAGGACTTTTCCAGCCCTTTTTTGGCTTTTGCCAGGCTGTGACCTAATCCTAGAAACCTGCTCGGGACTGGTGGGGCCTAGTTAGAGTTCTTTAAGCAGGTCGGCTGCACATTTTGCAAGTGGCAATCAACACCTACCAATGATCGGATGCCTGAGCCCTAGACATTTATATTTCAATTGCAGCTGCATTTTATGACCTCAAGGATGTTTTATCCACCCTATAAACATTGAGAAGTTGTGGAGAAGTCCACAGAGAGAATGGAGCCAGCTTGGGAGAATTATTTCTGATAAATCATCTCTCTAAATGTGAACCGGCTTTATGAAGATGTTAAGCACATTAGACATTTTCCCTGCAACATCCAGCTGTTTCTCCTAACTGCTTCCAGAGAACCCAGACAGAACCAGACAGGCTCTGAGGAAAAAGGTCCCAGCATCCCGAGAAAACAAAGGGGATGATCTGCTTGTGAGGCGAGCGCCATCCCACCTGCACAGCTATGTGCCCAGCTATGTGTCCCTCTTCTGCAGACCAGCTTCCCATGGTCCCTCCTCAGCCACTCTTGCTCACCTGCAGGCAGATCCAGATGTTCAATGGGTCTGTATTTCTTATAGGTTCTGTATTTTTAAGTAAGAAAACCAAAACACTTGTGTGTCTTCCGCATTCCCCTGCAGTGATGCTGAGCAGGGGGAAGAGGAATGTACAGGAGAATATAGTCCAAAGAGTTAATGCCCACGCGACAGCTCACTGCAGATGCTGACAGCTCTGCAGGGCTGGAAACTTCTAGAGTGTGGAGCTGAGGATCATCTCTCCTGGAGCTGGAAAAACACACACCGTTGAGCAGCTGTCAGGGGCCAGGGAAGGAGCTGCACTTCTAAACTCCCCCTCGTCTCATGAGGTCAATGTTCCAAAGGCTAGGACTTCACTGAACACCATATTCTGTCCAAAGCCCTCACTTCGCTGAACAACTCAATGGGTACTTTGACAATTTTGAAGCTAAGAGCAGCAAAAGACCTGATAGTAATGATTCTACATACTTGTAGCATCATCTACTTGGACAGCGCTTCCAGATTTATTCTCTCAAGTATTCTCCTCCATAAAGTTGCCTACAAAGTCAGTACGTGGCCCACATCCTCATTTTATAATGGAGAACATTGACATGTAGTAGCCATAAGCAGGACCCTAAGGGAAAGCTGTCACATTGAGTCCAAGCACCCCCCCCCCGTTACCATGACATTGTTGGGCCACCAAGATCATCTTGGTCATTAATAGCTGTGTGATTTTGGGCCAAAATCTTGCCTTTACTGATTTCTACAAATTGGGGATACTAATCATATCTGCCTTCTCTTCGGTTGTTGTAAAAAGTCAATTTGTTAATAATGTAAACTCCTAACAGTGCCTGGCACACAGAAAGTTCTCAGTAAATATCAGTAAGGATGACCACAGAGATGGTGGTGGTGATGTTTAGAACATCTACACCTAAAGGTGTCTCTAGAAAACACTAGATATAAACTTCTCCCCCAGTCTTCTGCATAAGATAGAAAAGATGATAAGATGACACTATAATCTCTCATTTCTCCCCAAATTCAAATATTTAAAGAAGTCAGAACATGGCCATTTCCACTTCTGTTCCGGAAGGGTCTTGGAAATATTGGAAGGTACTTGGATTAGGTGTCAGAAAAATTCCAGTGCCGTCTGCTCCTGATCACACCAGCCCCAATGCCCAGGCTATTAGCATACATCCCTATTGGCAACAGTCAGAGGGCACAGAGGTAACTCCTAGCTTCCCATCTAGGGAATAAAGGACCTCAGGAAGCCCTTGAGCCACCCGCTTCTCTATTACTCCTAAAATCTCACTGTCTCTTTGTCAGCAAAAGTCATCTGCAAGCCCAGTCACAAAGATGGCTGGTACTCATCAATATCTATGTCTCTGCTCCTTCCTGGGTACACAGCCAACATCACGGCTGGGTCACATGATTGAGTTCTGGCAAATGGAACGTGAGCAGATGTGACATTCCCCAATTTCTGGCATCCCCAAGTTCACTCTCATTTCTGCCACAGAAGGGAGAGGACTCCTTGGCCTGGAGGAGGCCTGAGTTTCAGGGTGGAAGAAACTTAGGTCCCTGAGTTACACAAGCCATCCATCTATCAAGAATCATGAGTGAGAGATAAATGTGGACCCCCTTCCACCCTGAAATGAGGGAGGTTATACTCTCGAATGTCAACGTGCCCTGACTTAGGCAGGTCCCTATGATAGAAAGCTATGATTTAGCCAGAATCCTGCAATTCACTAAGAAGGCAGGTATCACCTGCTGGTCAGTGCCAGCCATTAAAAATCTATGTAAAATGTTATCTACCAGCTCAAGACCCACAGCATACTCTCCAGGCTGGATGGGTAGATGGGACAGATGGAGTGGGTGAGTGAAGGGGTAGATGCATGGGAACAGATGGGCGCGTAGAGGATGGGTGGATGAAGGCAGACAGCTGGGTGGACAGAGGACAGGTGTGTGGACCCTGTGCTCATGTATCTGCTAACTTGCCTGTAGGTTCACAGAAAGAGGGCCAGGGAGGACTTGTTTCTCCTAAAAACTGAGAAGAAGCAATATAACCAGCCCAGAATTCTCAGAGACGGGCAGTCTGGTTTAGGCTGTGAGGCTCGGGCCAGTACAGTTGGATTCACACTAGAATTGCCAAGGAAATTATCCATGCAGACTCACAGGGGTCTCCATTCCATTTTCTAGTGGCCCCTCAGCTTTCCAGGACAAGACTGAACCAAGTCCAGGCGACTGAGGCTGGATCTCTGCCCTCACGCAGGCTGCTCAAGGGGGTGCTGGCTAAATAAGAATACAGGGCATTTATGGAGAGAGAAAGGGCACTCCAGTCAGCTGTGGATGGCTCCACCCACCAGCCACCTGCTTATCTCCTTTCGTGCCACTGCACCAGGCGGTAGCCCGGAACACCAGCCTGCGTCTGCCCAGGACCCTCTCTCCAGGGCTGCAGGGCTGAGCTGGGCTTCTCTCCGCTCGCTCTCTGCGGGACCGGTAGGACTCTGGCCTTCCCTCCTCCCTGGGCTGCGGAACAGCTCTCCCTCTGGCAAGCAGGCCCTTTAAGCCTGTCTTTCTGTCCTTATCAGTGCTCCACGGCAGGCCTAGGTGCCAGCCCCACTCACTCAATTACGGTCTTCGCAGGACACAATGCGCTCTTCTGTGCGCAGATAGAGACACTTTCATGGCAAGGGTTCAGAGCTAAATCCTCTTTTGATACTGTCAGAAACTCCCTGCCAAGCTGACACTGTGTGTTAGAGGGAAAAGAGCTCACCGGCGCAGAGAGCCGAAATTAAATTAAACAGGATATTAATACCTAGTAGCTAAGGAAATGCTATTTCCCCTTTTTTCTTATTTCTCTCTCTCAGTGCCCAAGCCAAAAATGCATCCCCTTCTTGGCTGAGCCGGTCAGGCTCCGAGTTGTCCAAAGCAGAACAGCCACACAATTCCTCCGGAAACAGAGGCTTCCTCGGGCTCCTGTGCCCCCAGCCAGCCCCAGGCCCGCTTCCTCCAATTTCCCTCTGTTCTACTGAAATGCGGTCTGCTTGATCCTCTGCCCTAGAAGGAAATTGAAACTCACTTCAGGTGACCAGATGATCAGCAATGTTTTTCTTTCTTGATTTTCTAAATTTAAAAGATGAATATCACTTGGTTTTTTAAATAATTTTTAGGAAGGAAGAGAAACCCCCTTGCCCTACTTCTGAGCAGGCAGCCTGTGAAGTTCTCTACCAAGTGCTTGGTTACAACTCCACTATCACTGAATCACTATGGAAAGTTTCTACTAGGTTCTTGTGCTAAACACATCATGAGACTCATTTCACCTGATCCTTGTGACAGATATATCATTTTCAAAGTAAGTATACACACAGGTTATACCATCAGCCACAATAGTCCAAAGATACAAAAAATACCTCCAATGCCCATCAATAGATGTGTGGACAAACACAATGTGGTACGCCTATACACCAGAATAGTATTCAGCCCTCAAAAGGAAGCAAAATCTGACACAGGCTGTAGCATGGATGAAACTTGAAAACAGTATCTTAAATTAAATAAGCCAGGCACAAAAAGTCAAATATTGTACATAGCTACACATCTGAGGCTCTTAGAGAAGTCAGATTCTTAGAGGCAGAAAGTAGAAGCATAAATTCCAAGATTTGGGGGAGATACCAAAGGAAATTGGTGTTGAAAAGGTACAGAGATTCAGTTTGGAAAGACAAGGAAGTTCATGAGCTGGAAGTTCATATAGCTCAGTGGTTCCAGCACCTGTCTTGCAAGCGCAAGGGCCCAGGTTTGATCCCTGGTAACCACATAACAATACTGGGCGTGAAGACTCACCCCAGCAACAATCAGTATCACGTACCATAGTGCTGGGCATGGTGGCTCATGCCTGTAATCCTAGCACTCAGGAGGCAGAGACAGGAGGATTGCTGTGATGTGAGTTTGAGGTTGAGCTCAGGGCCAGCTTGAACTACAAAGCGAAACCCTGTCTCAAAAAAAAAAAAAAAAAAGACAAGGAAGTTCTGGAAATGCGTGGTGGTGTAGAATGTTCTTAACATCACTGAAATGTATACTCAGCATGGGATAAAATAGCCCAATTCATATTAGGTTTATTTTGTCACAGTGAAAATACATAACAAGAAAAAAATGATGTAAGGCTCTGAAAGATGCAATGATTGGCGCTGGGGTAAGTGGCAGCTCTGACCCCAGGCAACAAAGCTATGCAAGCTGGTGACCCATGCAGGTATCCAAGGTGGAGCCTGTCTAAAGCACAAGGTGCTGCAGGGCCCTGTCACTGTCTTTCCTACCTCCCTGGAATATAACTGAGCCCTGATCGAGGAAGAGGCCCAAGTGCACGTAGACACATCTCAAAACCACTACACCCAGCCAGAGAAGCTGATAGGAGCGCCAGGCATTGCAAGCGCCCAGAATGTGGCATAGCCAGAAGAGGTGATGTCACCAAGGCAGCAGAGAGCAGAACGCTGGGAAATTCTGTGATGTGGAATGTATGCCTCACTTACGCCTCTTTTTATAAAGAAAACCTAATCTGGGTTCTCACACAGCCTACACAGCCTTCCATGCCACCCCACTGGTGTTCCACTGTGTTCTCTCATCTCTTCTATTTGCTGAATGTACCAGTGGGCCTTGTGCTTCAGGACCTTTGTACTTTCTGTCCCCATTTTCTCACTCCATCCAGGCTGCTACATGTGCTCCTCCTTAGCAATAAGAAAACAGCTCCTTTCCCATTTCCCTGTCCCCCAGTATGCCAACCACTGTCTCTGGAAGTCTCAGGGAAGTCATGGGCAATGGCTGCATAAT
The DNA here is from genome assembly GCA_004026965.1 of Petromus typicus. Classification (NCBI taxonomy): domain Eukaryota; kingdom Metazoa; phylum Chordata; class Mammalia; order Rodentia; family Petromuridae; genus Petromus; species Petromus typicus. The sequence continues at coordinate 5,905 of PVIR01000726.1, read as the reverse complement.
GATGGGCCTCTGGCTTTCCTGTGCACCCTGAGTCCTTCTCATTCTCATCAAAAGCCCCTGTGCTCAGCCCTGAGGGTTCAGATTTGCTGCATCAGGCACCAGAGCAGAGCACAGAATGCCACCCTGCTCCCACTATGGAAGCCACTGTGCAGCCAGGGATGCTCTGAGTCCTGCAGGACCCTGGCTGTGCCTTCTCCCCCTGTCTACCACCACCAAAAGCTGAGATATCAACCTGCCCCCACCCACTTCGTCTGTCCCACCCAGGCACAGAATATGTGCAGAATACGTGTTGGGGCTCAGCACTTCTCAGAGTGAGCTCCTTGGAATCCTCTTCCCAGAGTGAGCTGCAAGCTCAGACATGCTGGAAATGCAGGGTGCACACGGCCCTGAGAAGTCCTGTGTCCCTGGCCCTGCTGGAATCTAACACATGTTATTACACTCTGGTCCCAGGTAAACCCTGAAAAATGCTGCTTCCAGAGTGAGAAGTCGAAGTCCCAACAAGGGAAGGGTCTTATCCAAAGTGATCAAGTCAGAGAGCAGCTAGACTTCTCAGCTCCCGATCTCCGCCTTTCATAGTCACCTTGTTTTGGATGCTCAGCAGAGAGAAGCGCTGCACTAGATGCAGAAGAGAGTTATGTGTCCCTTTTCCTCAGAGCCCACCCTTGGGAAGGTAGAAATGGGGATACAGAAACGTGTGATTCTTCCTGAGGCACTGTGACCTTTCTGTATGAACCAGCACTTATTAAGTGCCTGTTGTATCAGACCAGGCCACTAGCCTAGAAGGTCTCAGAACTGGATTCCTAGGGAAGTTACATAACATCAGCCTCCGGGTTGTCCTGCTTCCTTAAGCCCAGCTGTCTCTCGCTAGTCACCACTGGAGCGTTCCTGTCTTCCTCAAAGTAAGAGCTTTTGCAAAACTCCCTCCATACACTCACCTGCAAGCTTGGGGGAGATTTGTGCAGGCCCCGGGAGAAAGGGGGACCTGGAGATAGTCAGGTGACCTGGGAAAGCGCCTGGGCTTGAAGAGCCTCCCCCTCCTTGTTTGTGGCTGTGTGGCTGTGCAGTAATGCAAGGGACAGGAAGTGGAGGAAAGACACTCTGTCCTTTTGCTCCCACATCCACAAGTGTACTCTCCCCATTCATCTCCAGTATTCCAGTCCAATGAGCGCCACTGGCAAGTTCCTAGCATGGGAGCCCCGGACAGAGACCAGCAGAACGATTGACCCCCATAAATCACCTCAGTTCAGTCTAACAAGTAATTATGTGATTGCAACAAGCGCTGTCAGAGGGGCAGACTGCAGCCTGCACCCAGCACATCACATGGCTTACATTTTTTTCAAACAAAAATAAATCATCAAAATTCATGAAAAATAAAATAAAATAAAGCCCCGACAGGAAGGTACAGATGGAAAAAGAAGGAGGAGCAGTAATGGTGGGTTCAAAAGGAAATGAAGGGACAGGGAGGGCGGGCCCCCTTGCTGGCTTCTCCACCAGCCCCTCCCTCACCCCAGACCCCGAAGCCCCCACCCCACCCTGCTGGCCTCACCTCTTCTCCAAGCCCCACACTCTTGCTGCTGCTTTTTCTGACATCGTGATATTCTGTTTTCCATGAGCATTTGGGGCATTCATTTTGATTTGGTCAAGTATTATTTTGCCTGGTGACAGTCTTTTGGCACTACTGAAATCTGACTCCACTCAACTCACCCTGGTCGAAGCCCAGGCTGAATGAGTGCTCACATTTCTTGTAAGACTAGCAAACACCGAGTACTGCTGGGGCAGAGCAGAAGTACTTTACTTTGGAAGGGGAGATGGATGAAAGAACAACTATATGAGAGAGTTAGTCAACCTGTTACAGAAACATATGCATCCTCAAGTTTGGAAAGCAGCATAATTTCCTCTAGTTAGATTGTGGAAACAATCTATATCTCAACAACAGTTGGATGGATGAAGACAAGATGACGCAGATACGTGTTGGAGTACTACTCAGCCGTGAAAAGGCTACATTTGAATTCTTGGTAGGAAATGGACGGATCTTGAAATGATAGCTCTAAGTGAAGTCAATCAGACGCAGGTTAAGTAGCATTTGGTTTCTGCAAGATAAGAGATCCTAAAGGTAAATGATTTCAAGAACAAAGTAAAGAGAAGTGGTAAATAAATAAACAAATCAGACTATGTGGAAGACAGAAAGGACCCTGGGGAAGAGGGAATGGGAAGATGCAGAGAAGGAAGCAAAAATGAGCGAAATGGCCAGATACATTTACTTATTCGACATCACAAAAACATACTCATTGGTAAAAAGAATTTAAAAGAAAGAGCAGCCCAGGATCTCTAGAAAGGGGCTCCTTGCACCTTCCCTGCATCAGCCCAGGGACATATGGCCTCTGCTCTCCTGGGGGAGGGTATGAGGTTGGGAGGGGAAGAGAAAGTGAGCACCACAAGCCAACATCCATGGCGGCTTCCTCAGGACAGTTGAGCCACAGGGAAGAGGGACCAATGGATATAAGTGAAGGACCCTGCGCTGTCCATTCTCCTGGTTGTCCTGGCACTCATGGGTGGGGAACACCTGGACAACATTCCTAAGGGGACTTCCACCATGGGCTGGAGTTTGCCCTCTCCTCTCCTAATGTCTCCCAGATAAAGTGACAGTTGGCCCAAGGCCAAGCCACTAACCCCATGACAGGGTCCGTGAGTGCCGCTGGGCACAGACCTAAGGAGGTGCTGGGACTGGAGTACTCATCAACAGCAAGGAGGCCGACCCAGAGCTGAACATCAAAGCTGGGCACAGGAGCAGCACTCGGACCTCAAGTGCAGGGCTTGAGGTCTGGACACTTTGTGTTATTACTGCATTTCACTCTATCCACTCAGCAGAAGCCTCTCTTCAGCCTCTGAGAAGCAAAGAAGAGTTGTGATAATTAATTTATGTGCCAAGGTGCCTGGACCGTGGGATACCCTGGTAGCTCATTAACCATTATTTCCGAGTACATATGAAAGGGAGTTTGCATTGAATATCATGGGCAATTATAACACAATGATATTTGTGAATCTAAATGGAGAGAAGGTGCTAGTAAAATAATAGGCAATAACCATTTTTCATCTCCATTGTAATCTAACAGGACCACCACCATCTCTGACTGGCCAATGCAGAACTCTGCAGCTGTGACTATAGACATGAGTGAACTCTTCCACTGGAAGGCACTGACCAGTACAGGATTTTAGCGATACTCGCCCTTGCCCATCTGACACAAGCTGGTGGGCACAAAATTGTCCCAATGTTCTTTCCATGGCACCCAAGGGAGCTAAGAACTCCCGCCAGAGCCCACTGCTATTACCACTTCTGTAGACCCATGGCTGTCCCAGAAAACAGTGCAAAAGAAGCAAAACTGTAACCAACCTCCTCTCGAATCCTCCCCGAGACAGCAAAACAATGAAAGAAACAGGTCTCGGGGAGTTAATATTTGAAGCTCCTTCCCTGGTAGCAACCAGCTCCCCATGTGTCTGTCTTTTGTGCAAGTTTAATAAAATAAATTTTGAATATCAATAAAGCGCGTTCTATTTTTCTTGGCATGTCCCAGCCCTGCTCCATCCTTCTAGTGCAGAAGCCATGCTACAGACAGATCACTTTTCCACAGATCATTGATGTGGTGCCACGAGGGCTGCAGATGATTTGCTAAAATGCTCCAAAGGTATTCAAATTTCTTTAAAGAAGAAATTCAATTTATGTGCATTTATATTACAATGTCTGTCAGGAAGAAAGGTTATAATCACCAGCATATTTTAGATTTACATTTTCTTCTGTACATGAGGTAATGGTATTAGAGAGCAACTATGAAGCCTCGAGTTGAATTGGATGCATGGTCCTATTTTCATTGCTGCTAAAAGCATGTTTTTGAAGTTCTGGAGGGAAGCATATGTTAGCATATGTTAGGGAAATATCAAGAACAGGAGGCAGGGTGGCTGAGAGTTTAAAACATTTGTCTTCCCTTCTGGCCTCTCCATGTGGGGCACAGACAGGCCAGCCCGCGGTATCTCAAGTCCTCAGAAAAGCTTTTGAGGTTTCAGCACCCGACACAGACTCGAGAACACAGATCAGGCTGCGTGGACGCGTCCCAAGGGCACTGTGTGCCCACCCTGAAGATGCCCTGAGAGCTGGCCTGGATTGGCCCCAAAGAGGTTGGGAAAGGGTGAACCCATTAACTCATCCAGAGGATAACCTGGGCCCTAGATATTTTTAAATTATGTCCAGTACTTTCTCCTAGAGAATGTATCAACTGCAAATTCCCAGGAAGTGCTGACCAGCCAGTAGCAAAAAGATAGATGGTGGCTTCATGTTAAAAAAAAAAAAAAAGCTTGATGAGTCCTTTATTGCCCAGACCTTGAAGGTGTAACAGCAAAATCTGGATTCCAATCCAGCGGGTCCCGTACAATGTTCCTCAGTTGCCTGGGGTGTCCAGATGGAAGCAACATTTTCATGAGCTACAGTCCCTTGATGAGAATCTGCAGGAATCTGAGCAGGTATATGGCCCCACGACTAGGAGCTGGTCCCAGCACGCTGTCCCTCTGCTCCGCAGGAAAGACGTGGACACCCAGCCTCACTGCTTCCCCGAGACCCACTGCAAAGTTCAGGCAAAGGAAGAGGACCAACATTTTCCCACCCTCTCTCCTTTGACTTCAAATGTTAGAGGAAATCGCTCCTTTTAACTGTTTCACTGTATCTTTTATGTGTTTCTCTCATTACACAAGCAGCAGCTACTGAATGTAGACTTCTGGAAATGATGAACAAACTGAGAACCAAACAGAAAATTAAAATCAGCATCATTTCTAGCCCCACAGAGGAAATCATTCATAACATCTTAATAGAAAATCTTTCATTATATAAATCTATTATGTGAATAATAACTTCTATTTTACATAAATATTTTTCCTAAAATTTAAATCTGACTAAAATGTTTTATTAATATACTTGTTCATAATATATTATAGGCATCTCTGTTGCTGAATAATTTTCAACAATATACTTTTAACAATTATATAGGATTGCTGTATAGTTGCAGCTTCAAATCACTATTCCCCATCTCCTGTTTCAAGACCCTTAGGTTGTTCCCAATTTTTCACTAATATCATTAATGTCATTCTGTGCATCTCCTCATATCCACAACTATTTCTTCAGGGAAGATCTCTACGTGATGTAGGGTTCATGGGATTCAGACATTTTTTAGACTTGGGTTAAGACTACAAAATGGCATCAGAAAGATTGTACCAGTTGCTCTACTCATTAGCAAGGAGTGACATCTCATGTTTCATTGACTTGAACCCTAATGCACTGGTGAAGAAAACTTCTGCTAAGATATTATTGAGTCTAGGAGATAGTGGATTTACTAGGAAGTCAGCCCATTTGGGATGAAGGAAAAAATATCACCTTTAGTTAATGAAGGAGCTGGGGCAAGTGAGTAGGAAAGGGGCCACGGCTTCTGAGGGAGGAACCTGGAAGCCTCTGTGGTGATATTAAGCAGAGGATATTACCTCTATGTTTATTTTGCCCCCTGGGTGCCTCTGACACTTGGAAGGGTGAAAACTACTGACTGAGATGTGACAATGAAAGAGAAGATCTTATTTTGTGTTTAAAACAGAAAAAAAAAATCAGACTCAATAGAAGGAACTAGAGTAAGAATATATATCCCCCTCAAGCTCATGATACAACAGCAGGGAGATGGAGAAGAGTGCTTGGTCAGCTGGATTAGAAGGTCCCAGATGCTCACTGTCTGCTGCTGGCCTCCTCTTTATTGGGAGCAGCCTCCTTGCTTACCTGGTGGCCTTGGGCCAGTGTCCCCAAGGGGCCACCATAGAGCTTCAAGGCCTCTGACCTCTAAGATCACTCATCTTTATTGTTTCTCCAAGCTGATTTTTT